>BLSH010129420.1:347241-360867 GCA_018402905.1 Glandirana rugosa | reverse complement strand
TTTATAACGATAAACTCTCCCTCAGAGCACCAACAGGAACCTCTCCCTAATGCAGTAGTAGATGGTTTTAGAACAATAAACTCTTCCTCAGAGCACCATCAGGAACCTCTCCTTAATGCAGTAGTAGATGGTTTTATAACGATAAACTCTCCCTCAGAGCACCAACAGGAACCTCTCCCTAATGCAGTAGTAGATGGTTTTAGAACAATAAACTCTCCCTCAGAGCACCAACAGGAACCTCTCCCTAATGCAGTAGTAGATGGTTTTATAACGATAAACTCTCCCTCAGAGCACCAACAGGAACCTCCCCTTAATGCAGTAGTAGATGGTTTTATAACAATAAACTCTCCCTCAGAGCACCAACAGGAAAGTCTCCTTAATGCAGTAGTAGATGGTTTTAGAATGATAATCTCTGCCTCAGAGCACCAACAGGAACGTCTCCCTAATGCACTATAAGATGGTTCTGCACGCTAATGTCTACCTCACAGCACAGACAGGAACGTCTCCCTAATGCAATATAAGATGGTTCTGAACGCTAATGTTTCCCTCACAGGACCCCAATGAAGGTCTCCCTAATGCAGTCTGAGATGGTTGTGAACGCTAATTTTTCCCTCACAGCACCGGCATGAAGCTCTCCCTACTCTAGTCTGAGACTAACTGACACGCGGCCCTACGTGACTCCAGCCTCATATAGAGGCTGGGTCACATGATGCACTGGGCAATCACAGCCATGCCATTAGTAGGCTTGGCTGTGATGGCTTCTAAGGGCAAACTAGTGAAAAGCTTGTTGATTGGCTGCCCAGCAGCTATAGAAAAGGTGCCAAAAATACCCAAATACCGAACCCAGACTTTTTTTCAAATGTCCGGTTTCGGGTTCGGGGCACGGACACCCTTTACAGTCCGGGTTCGCTCAACTCTAACAGAGTGCATTGCACCTGCTACCTACCCCCAGCTTGCACTTCTCAATGTATAGTCTTTACAACCCTTACTACACTGCACTGCATGTACAAAATTGTGTATTCTGGACCTATGAGCTGTTGTCTCATTGTATTGCTTAGCTTGATAGACATAGTTGAAAGGTTTTTTTTCAGATGCTTTGGAGTTTTTCTGACACACCAGCTGCATACAATATAATTACTGTCAGTGGTATTACGTCCATATGGGGCACAGGGGCACCTTCCCCCTAATCCATGTACCCGGCCCCTAATCTACATGCAGAGTGCAGGATGCATGGATTCCAATGAGGTTTTTTTTTTTTTTTTGAAGCACGTCATTAGAACCTGAGAATATAATTGGCTTAAAAAAGGGTGGGCTTGGGGTACAGAGCACTACACCCTGAGCCCACCCAGTTGTGTGACAATAGCAAATTAATTAATATTCACTATTTTCTTCCTGATTCTCTTTCTGGCCAGTCGGGAAGCTAGTCCTGAGACCATGGTGTTAGTCTGCCCCCCCAAAATATTGAGCACCAGCCACCACTGACTACTGTATATACATGATGACAATATTACTTTGATGGTCCTGTGTTTTTGCTGGACCACGTGGTTGTTTTAACAAAAGTCTAGTCTGAGTAGCCACAAACTTTCAAAGTACTCCTGAGAAGTCTTTTTGTCTTTAGAAAAAAAGCATGCACTAATCGAAGGAGTGCCAGACCAAAGGATAAGAGAGTCTAAATTAATTTATTACTTTGCACTAAAAACAGCCAACATGTTTTGGGAGTCAGAAAAAGAACCTTGAATTAACTCAAAGTTTGAGCTTTCCTATGTGAATCTGTGTGGGGAAACGACTTGCTGCATCAGGAGAGTTACTGGCCAGCAGTATCTGCATGAGCAATCAAAATAAGACTTTTTTCTTTTTAGACTCTGGCTTTGTTGTTACTATCTCAGCCTGATGTTGCAGAGTTCTAATAACCCCCAGTTTGTTTTCCAGTGGGTGGTGGGAGTCAAAAGGCAGATGCTGTCCTGCAGCTTACTTATTGCATGATACCCTCTTATTTACCAAAAAATACAAACATTCCCATTCTGCAACATTTGTTTAACACAGCCAAAGCCTGCATTCTGGCGGTGTGGAAACAACCCTTATACCCTACAAAAATGCACTACAGCATACAGAATTGTGAAAATCCAACAATTGGCTATGAAAGAACAGGAGGAGAAGTATTGGCAGATTTGGACACCATATTTCTTCTATAAAGATCAGACACACTTGGCTTCCCAATAGTAGGGAGGGCTGTATTTTTTTCCTATTAGGATACAAAAAGTGGCCTACACCATAGTCAACATCCCCTCCCCATCCCCTCAATTTTTTTAAATTCTTATTTCTTTTTTTTTTCTGCTGCAAAAGCATTAATAAAAAACAAAAAAAAAAACCAAAAATGGTATGAGATAAGCAATGGTTGCAAATTTTGTTCTTTTGACTGAGGATACTATGCAAATTCAATAAGTCCACAATTACCATGTACAATGACAACCTCAGTGTCTTAACTGCTTTGATGTTATTATTTCATATGTCTAAGGCTCCTTTCACACTGAGGTGCTTTGCAGACGCTATTTAGCTACAAATGGCATCTGTAAAGCTCCTCAAAAATCCCCCCCAATCCACCCCAATGTGAAAGCCCTGAGTGCTTTCACAATGGGGTGGTGCGCTTGCAGGACGTTACAAAAAGTCCTGCAAGCAGCATCTTTGGGGCGGTGAGGGGAGCGGTGTATATACCGCTCCTCTACGGCCCCTGCCATTAAAATCAATGGCAAGTGCTTCCGAAGCGGCTGCCCACCGCCTTGGTAGCGCGGAGCGCCGGCACTTTTAACCTAGTTTCAACCGCTTGTGGGGGGGTTAAAAGCGCCGTACTCCCGCCTGCATAGCTGAGCCATGTCGCTGGTACAACTCCGCTAAAACTAGCGGGGTTTTACCGTGACCACGGCTGCCGCTGCAATGTGACAGTAGCCTTAGTCTACTATTATTGTATTGTCGCATTTCCTAAATTTTCCTAAAATTATAAAAAAAACAAATAATGGTCTGTGTGGGTAGGTTTCCTGTAGATTTCAAAGTCCAAGTAACACTGTCCAAAAATGTTGTTATTCTGTTGCTTATTCTGTGCCTGTTCACTGAAAACTTGTTTTAGCTTGGTAAAAGAATAAACATATTATATATACAGTAACTCACAAAAGTGAGTACGCCCCTCACATTTTTGTAAATATTTTTACACCTCTCACCGTATATTTATATATATATATATATATATATATATATATACAGTATCTCACAAAAGTGAGTACACCCCGCACATTTTTGTAAATATTTAATTATATCTTTTCATGTGACAACACTGAAGAAATTACACTTTGCTACGTGCTATGTAAAGTAGTGAATGTGCAGCTTGTATAACAGTGTACATTTGCTGTCAACTGAGCTATTCAACTGAGCATGAAGCTTTGGGAAGGACACATATGCAGCTATCTGGAGAAAGGGGACACCTACCTAGCCATCCAGATCAGCCGAATCAACCCTAGCAATCATGAGGGTGAAAGATATTGCAGCCCATAGCCCTCATATTTTGTTGTTAAAACATTTAATTTACTTCCAGCTGCATCAGTCTCTTCCACATCCTCTAATACTTTTCCCTTTCTAAATTTTGGCTGCTGGCCATTTTTTTTTATTGTAGCTGTTAGCTTGAGATGATCAGGCCACATCAGACAGTTATCACTGACAATATTTTCATTTTTTTGTCCCAGGACCCCATTGCTTCTTTTAAAACATAACAAAAAATGATTAGCTTGGATTAGAAGGAAAGGGACGTTTTAGGAATGAAAAGAAATGGCTGAAATGTGCAGCCTTAAGACTGAGGAGAATTAAAAGAGTGCATTAGTGGCACTTAGAAAGAATGGCTGCTATGCTCCTTGAAGAGGAGGAGGAGGAGGAGGAGGAAAAGGCTGCTTTAGGAGTCCAAAGAAAGGGTGAGGAACATTTTGATAGATTATTTGGGAGGAGTTGCAAAGCAAAATAAAAACATGGCTGCTCTTCAGGAGGAGCCCATACTGCAGAGCTCATTTAATTTGCTGCCTATACACTTGCTTATGTACTGACCAAAAGCCAGGCAATTTTTATCAAAAGCATACATGAAGTCTATAATCTGGGAATTATTGGGAATGAGAGAGGGTTTGGGGAATATGGGTTGTGGTTTTGAAGTGTTATTTTTGTACTTGGTTTTGATATTAAACAGTTCAGTGTGGTACTATACTATTAAATTGTTGTGCCATTGGCCAGTTTTGTAAAAGGTTGAGAGCTTTAGCTTTATTTTTTGTAAGAGTAAACTCTCCTTGGCTTTTATATATGTTGTAGCTGCTACTTCCACCATTTAAATCAGACCTATTACCACTAGGTAAAATATCAGGTGTTGCAGCATAGACTACAAAAAAAGTATTTTTTTTCAAGATGTAATGAATCAGTTAGGGGTGCTTCTCTTGTATGTAAGCCAAGCAATAATGTAAAGTAACAATGTAATACACATGTAAAATATGTGATGCCAGAAAACTGTGTCAGCTGATGTTGCCCATGGTACTATTACTGTTTAGTAACATCACATAAAGTGCCTTGAAAAAGTATACATACCCCTTGACATTTTCCACAATTTGTCATGTTACAACCAAAAACGTAAATGTATTTTATTGGGATTTTATGTGATAGACCAACAAAATTCAAAATTATTTACAAATAAATATCTGAAAAGTATGGTGTGCATTTGTATTCGGCCCTCTGAGTCAATACTTTGTAGAACCACCTTTCATTGCAATTACAGCTGCAAGTCATTTTGGGGATGTCTCTACCAGCTTTGCACATCTAGAGAGTGACATTTTTGCCCATTCTTCTTTGCGAAATAGCTCAAGCTCTGTCAGATTGGACGGAGAGCGCCTGTGAACAGCAATTTTTTCAAGTTTTGCCACAGATTCTCAATTGGATTTAGGTCTGGACTTTGACTGGGCCATTCTAACACGTGAATATGCTTTGATATAAACTATTCCAATGTAGCTCTGGCTGTATGTTTAGGGTTGTTGTCCTGCTGGTAGGTGAACCTCCACCCCAGTCTCAAGTTCTTAGCAGACTCTAATAGATGTTCTTCTAAGATTGCCCTGTATTTGGCTTCATCCATCTTCACATTAACTCCGTCCAGCTTCCCTGTCCTGGCTGAAGAAAAGCCTCCCCACAATATGATGCTGTCACCACCATGTTTCATGGTGGGGATGGTGTGTTCAGGGTGATGTGCAGTGTTAGTTTTCTGCCACACATAGCGTTTTGCTTTTAGGCCAAAAAGTTCAATTTATTCTCATCTGACCAGAGCATCTTCTTCCACATGTTTGCTGTGTTCCACACATGACTTCTCGCAAACTGAAAATGGGAGTTCTTATGCCTTTCTTTCAACAATGGCTTTCTTCTTGTCACTCTTCCATAATGGCTCGATTTGTGGAGTGCACGACTAATAGTTGTCCTGTGGACAGATTCTCCCACCTAAGCTGTGGATCTCTGTAGTTCCTCCAGAGTTACCATGGGCCTCTTGACTGCTTCTTTGATTAATGCACTCCTTGACCGGCTTGTCAGTGTAGGTAGACGGCCATGTCTTGGTAGGTTTACAGTTGTGCCATTTTCGGATGATGGATTGAACAGTGCTCTGTGAGATGTTCAAAGCTTTGGATATTTTTTTACAATCCTCCACAACTTTATCCCTGACCTGTCTGATGTGTTCCTTGGCCTTCGTGATGCTTGTTCACTAAGCTTCTCTAACAAACTTCTGAGGGCTTTGCAGAATAGCTGCATTTATACTGAGAATTACACACAGTTGGACTCTATTTACTAATTAGGTGACTTTTGAAGGCAATTGGTTCCACTAGATATTAGTTAGGGGTATGAGAGTAAAGGGGGCTGAATACAAGTGCACGCCACACTTTTCAGATAATTATTTGTAAAAAATTTTGAAAACCATTTATCATTTTCCTTCCACGTCACAATTATGTGCCACTTTATGTTGGTCTATCACATAAAATCCTAATAAAATACATTTACGTTTTTGGTTGTAACATGTCAAAATGTGGAAAATGTCAAGAGATATGAATAATTTTTCAAGTCACTGTATACTTTAAAGGCACCTTTAAAGATAGATTATAAAAAAGAAATCTTCTAAGTATGTAATTGGAAGGATTCCTGTTTTCCCATGCAGTCCTTGAAGTCCCATTAGGAAGGAGGACCTACCTGTATGGAACACAACGTACTGTTTGCTGGCATACTGTGTGAACATTTTATATCACCCTTCACTCGCATACATGTTTAATGTTCACTGGTCAGATCTTGTCCAATGTAACTAATGATGTGCATTGACTGTTCTTTGTGGTGGCATTGTTGTACTGTTCGTATGATAGAAGGTCAATTTTGCCTTTTGTACTGTTTAAATTACCATTCTGTACAATACCTTAAGAAAAAAATTCTTATAAAAAAGGAGGACATCTTCCTGTTGTATGGTATTTTAAAAAAATACAATTTTGCATTGGTACATGCCCCCTAAAGCAATGCCCAGCTCTCCGTGTTTGACAACACCTTGCCTATTGAAAATGGGCAGAATTGATTTTCAAGATTTGATTGTAAAAATGATTATTAAAAAAAATTGTAAACATTATAAATGCCCTTTTTCCTGCTTTATAAGTGATCACATGCCCTCTGTAGTCAGCTGACCATGGTATGTTCTCCTGCTTAGTGTGGTCAGTTTTAATGAACAAAGGGAAAAGAAGGGCACAAGAAAAATTGCCAATGACAGTCAGGGATCAGATGATAAAAACAAAGTCTAATGGTAACAACTTAACAAGCACAAATTAAAGTCCTTTAGCAAAGTTCATAATGAGCTTGCAGTAGACAAAACACTTATGGCAGTTCCCTGTGAGTGAAGCAATTCTCTGAAACAAACAAGCAAATGAAGAGCAAGGTGCACCAATCGAAGTGTAGAGGTTTAAGCCATAGGGGAATTTATTCAAAAGACAGTCAAATGGCTCTGCCTCACGGTGTATGGAACCAGCATGGGATGCACTAGGAGCTAGACTGGATGTAACGTCAGGGCAAATCAGTTGACACATTTCAAAGCATTCATCCTTACTCCATTGGTGGGTATGTTTTTTTGCAATAAACCGCTGTGCCTGACCTGCCCACATGTCCCTAATGGAAAAAAGCTTTTACATCTGATGGAGAAACCTTTACTATTAACTCATTCTACAACTGCTTCGACACATTTGTTGTGTATTGCTGTTCCTGCCCATGCGGTATGTTCTATGTTGGCCGAATCATTAGGACATTGAGGGCAAGATTCGGTGGACAGGAAGGCAATCCCAAACTCATCGTGCCACGTTATTTTGCTGAGCATCACCCACAATCTGCCAGTGAACTTCAGGTATGGGTCATCAAGTCCATACCTGAAAAATACCGACCTGCTGAATGTTTCCAAAGGTTATGTAAACAAGAAATCTTTTGGATTTATACTTTAAATACTTTGGCACCAAAAGGCCTCAATGAGAAAATTGAGGTAGTTACAGTCATATAAATGGTCCACACATCGTATTGCAAATCTCTCAACTTTATGTCTTTATGTTCTTATGCGCATATATACATATTTATTTTTTGTTTTATTTCCCTATTGACATTATTACACATTTTTCAGGTATTGGGTCCCTACTGTATGTGACTCACCATCTACATTCAGTAGGGTGGTAAGTAATTAGCTTATAATGATAAACTACTTGCTAATCAACAGAATTTGTTTGGCCCATCCCATAATTGTCTCATATGCTCATCTCACAGACATTCTCCCATTTAGGCCTGATGTACTTTATGCTTCTTATTGCTTCCCTCCCGACAATCTCTTTTTTTTATAAATCATTTTTGCTGAGAACCCTCTGTTGACATCTAGATAGTTGGTTTTCTTTTTCTTTTCCTTCTATGTTCTTATTCACACATTTTTAAAACATTTTTATTGCCAATATTAAATGTGAATTCTTTGCTATGTTAACTGTAATCCATTAAGATACATCTACTTGTTTAATGTATGCCCAAGATGGCGCCAGCATGAACTCCACGGCTCGGAGAGTAAGCCGCCCCGAGAGTGCTCCATCAAGCAGGCAGCCTATGCACTCGAGGCATGGGCGGCTGAGCATCCTTCCCCTCACTCCTCCCTGCCTAAACCCCTGCACGTCCACCACTCCATTTGACGCAGGCAGCACCCCTCGTCCCTCCGACCAAGCGACCCGCTGGGAAGAGCGAGAGGAGCGTACACGGAGGGAACCTAGGTCGGGTCTCCACAGATACCAGCTCCCAGGAGACCGAGTGGATCATTGGAGAGGATCACTTGGGAAGGAGGTCTCGGGAGAGGACCGGAGATGGCGGTACAACATCGCCCAGCGGCAGCAAGGACCTGGGTACCGGTAAACCCACTGGGGGAAGCTGAAACCAGGACAGTAAGAGGACGGTCAGGTCGGGCCTCTGGAAGCGGGAAGTGAGGGGAGGGGTGGGGAGAGAGACGGCCCTCCACACACTAAACAAGGACATTGAGGCTTAATAGACTGACTCCGGTGGAGAAGGAGAGGAGCCTTGCAAGGAGCCCTGCGAGGAAGGTAAAAAGACTTAACACAGAGGAGAGAGAAGCAAAAAGACCCGAGCACCAAAACGTCACAAAATAGACAATCAATTGGGTTAAACTCAGAAGGCCGAGGAAGAAAAGAACCCCCACACACAACAACTGAAGAACAACAAACAGGGGGGCAGATGCCCACAAAAACAGAGATAGCAGAAATGTTTATGCGATTGGAAACATCCCTTAAAGGAGAAATGACAAATATTCGGGAGGACCTGAGTCAGATCTTAAAGAGGGTGGAGGAAACAGAAGAGAAAGTAGAAATCCAAGCAAAAGAGATCCAGTCCCTTAAAGAACAAATGAATAAGATTCGAGGGGAGCAGTGGGAGACCCAGTATAGACTAGAGGATCAGGAGAACCGCAATAGGAGGAAAAACCTGAGGATAAAAGGGATACCGGAGACCCTACCCGCGGAAGATTTGCAAAAAAGCATAGACATAATGTTTGGTCCCTTGTTGGGGAAATCTGATGCGGCGAGGGTAAAGATGGAGAGGGTACATAGGGTACCGAAACCCAGCAACCTAGGAAAGGATATCCCGAGAGATGTGATAGCTTGCTTCCATAATTATAGGGATAAAGAGGAGATATGGCAGAAAATGAGAGCGGGACATAAAATAATCTTTGAAGAAGTGGAAATTAAAATATTTGCAGACCTGGCCAGAGAAACACGCCTTAGGAGAAAGTCACTTAAACCATTATTAGAGCAACTGAAACGGCAAGGGTGTCAATACTCATGGGGTTTTCCGGCATGCCTTATAGGAAAGAAGGATGGCAGATCAGCGAAACTGAGGTTTCCAGAAGAGACAGAAGGTTTTTGTAGAAGGCTGAGTATATCTATGCCAGATATGCCAGGTTGGAGGGACAGGGAAGAGCAAATAAAGCCAAATGAGGATGTGTTCTGGAAGCGAGTTCCGTAAAAGGACATAATAGGCAGATCCAGGGAATATAGGAGGGGGGGGCGGGAGGGGGATGATACGGAGGGGCGGCTATACAGGATCCGGGAGTGGAAAGGGAGGAAGAAAAAGAAAGAAAAAAAGGGATTCCCCAAGGTATATGGGGATGGAGAACTTGTGCTGGCTCCAAAGAGGAGCTTCACCCCAGGGGCAACCAGGAGGGGGGGAGATGGGAAAATCCCCTGCCCACCGAGGTGGAAAGGTCGGGGAAAGACCTAAAAGCCCCACAAGGGAAGGGATGGGGGGAGGGAGAGGGAAGGATCAGGTCTTCCAGGAGAGAAAGGGATAGAGAGGACGGGGCGTTACTACACCGCCCCGTTCCCCAGTCTTGGCGCTCCACTACATATACCAATCCCCAAGGGGAGAAAGTGGGGGAAGAAAGAGAGTAGTGTGACGGACTGGTCAAGATTCTGACATATAACGTGTGGGGACTGAGGTGTCCCGCAAAGAGACACAAAATTCTGCAAGAGCTGGACCGTCACTCAGTAGAAATAGCGTTCTTGCAGGAGATGCATTTTCCACATGACACTAAAACTAGAATCTTCTCCCAGAAATATCCACTGTGGTACCATGGGGACTCACAGTCAAAAAGAGCGAAGGGGTGGCTATAGGGTTCTCCAGGAAGGTACAGTTTGTAATAAAAAACAGGCTGACAGATCCGGAAGGAAGGTACATCTTTTTGAAAGGTAGGCTAGATAATAAAGAGTGTACCTTAGTAAATGTATATTGTCCCAACAAAGACCCGGCAGGGTACTTATCTAGTGTCCTAGAGAAATTGACAGAATTTAAAGAAGGAATGGTAGTAGTGGCTGGGGATTTTAATTTCGGATCAAACTTGGGATAGTACGTCCCGTGTGCAGGGGATTTCAAATATAAAGAGGGGAAGAGCTAAAAAGAAGATGTTTCAGAATCAGTTGATTGATGTCTGGAGGGCATGCCATCCTAGAGAGAGAGACTATACTTTCTTTTCCCCTGTGCACGGGACGTACTCAAGGATAGATTTTATTTTGGTAGAACATAGAGTACTGGATCGAGTAGTAAAGATAAATATAGAGACAACAACAATCTCTGACCATGCTCCGGTGACTATGGAGATGAATCTAGGAGCTGGTCCTATAAAAGAGTATGGTTGGAGATTGAATGAAGAATTACTTAGTGATGAAGATACTGTTAGGCGAATAAAAGAAGAACTGACCTGTTTCTTTGAAATAAATACCTCAGAAGAGATATCGGACCCAATAATATGGGAGGCGCATAAGGCCTATATAAGAGGGGTGATGATTGCCATAGAAAAAGGGAAAAGGAAAGAGAGGGGAAAAAAAGGGAAGAGGTAATAAAAAGAATACATGAACTGGAACAGGAACATAAAAAAGGGACAAGAGAGGAGGTACTACAGATATTACTAGGGAAACGAGAGGAATTAAAAGATCTTAGAGAACAAGAAAACCGCATTACATATAATAAAATTAAAAAAGAGAGGTATCTAGGGGGAAATAAAATAGGGAAACATCTGGCCAAAATCTAAAATAAGAAAAAATCTAGGAACTATATTGAGAATATTCAGAATGAAACAGGGATCGTTAGATATAAGACAGAAGAGATAGCGGATACCTTCCAGGAGTTCTACAGCAAATTATACGCAGTGAGGAAAGGAGAGACAGATCAAAAAAAAAACTCAGAGGAGAGAGAAAATCAAAGATTTTCTGAAGGCAGCAGACATGCCATGGATAGAAGAGGAGGAGGTAGAAAAAATGGAGGCCTCGTTGACAACAGAGGAGATAGAAGCCACTATGGCGGATATGGCCCAGGGGAAAAGCCCTGGGCCGGATGGACTCCCAATAGGGTATTATAAAAAATGTAAAGAGATATTAACCCCAATAATGTGCAGATACATGAATGGGATAGGTAGTGGCTGGGGGATGAGAAGTGAAGCATTGATGGCCACCATCACGGTAATCCCGAAAGAAGGGAAGGACAACACGCTATGCTCCAGATACAGACCTATCTCATTATTAAATGCAGATACCAAACTCTTCTCAAAAATACTGGCCACTAGACTAAAAAAAGTAATAAAAAGTGTAATAAAAGAGGATCAAGTTAGCTTTGTTCCCGGGAGGGAAGGTAAAGATAATGGGATAAGAACACTATTGCTACTCCAGGAAAGGAAAAGGGAGGGAAAACCCAGTCTGCTCCTGTCAATAGGTGCCGAAAAGGCCTTTGACAGGGTAGACTGGGGATTCATGTTCCAGATTCTAGAGACAATTGGTCTAAGTAATAGGATGAGACAGTGGATCAAGGCTCTATATATCAACCCGAGGTCGAGGGTCAGGATAAACGGTGGTTTGTCAAGGCCCTTTGAGATGGAAAATGGGACGAGACAGGGCTGCCCCCTGTCCCCTGTCCTGTTCATCATGGCACTGGAACCACTGCTTGCAGTAATCAGGAACCATCAGGAAATAAGAGGTTTCAAAGTAGAAGGCGAAGAGCACAAGGTAGCTGCTTATGCAGATGATTTATTAATATACATCAGTAGACCAAGAGAAACTATCCCTAAACTGATGGAGGTGATGGGAAATATGGAGAATTATTGAAATTTAAAATCAATTATTGCAAGTCTGAGGCCTTAGCCATGAATGTAGGGACACGGGAAGGGAGGGAGCTACAGAGAGAATTACCATTTAAATGGAATAAGGAGGAAACAAAATATTTGGGAGTAAAAATAACATTAACAAGAGCAGAGTTATATACCTCAAATTTTATCCCACTGCTAAATGAAATAAAAGAAGAAATTAGGAGAATGATATCTTGGCCAATGTCATGGACAGGGTGGATAAACGCCAGATGTTGCCAATCCATATCCCGCAAGAGTTTTTTCGGATTACAAAAAAATTAATAACTAGGTTCATATGGAAAGGTCAAAAACCCAGGATAAAAGTGTCGGTTCTGAACAGGGAGAAAAGTGGGGGGGGAGGGGTTGGCACTACCAAACATAAAAAAATATTATAAAGCAAATATCATGACACGGGTGACAACATGGGTACAAAATGAAGAGGGAAAAAAATGGGTTATACTAGAAAATAGGATTAGCAAGACACAATTGGGGAAGGTGATATGGATTCCCCTGGAAATTAAGAAAGTTAGACAGTAACACAAATGAGATCACACATAACGCACTGAGAATATGGGATGACACGATGGAGATAGGAAAATGGAAATATAACTCACCACTCACGCCACTTTGTGGAACAAATGACTTCACGCCAGGGCACGAGAAGTGGGCAGGGAAATGGATAAAAGATGGATCATTAAAATTAATGGATGTAATGTATAAAGGGGAAATTAGATCACTGGGAGAATTACAACAAAGTGGTAAGTTCAGTAAAATAGACAAAAAATAAGAGAGGAGGGGTATCCAAGATGTATAAGATTCTGACGGCGCTGGGAGAAGAAGAGCGACCCCCCTATATGGAGAGGTGGGAAAGCAAACTGGGCTCACAGCGGACCAATCAGCAGTGGGAAAAAATATTAGCCCTAGCATATGGTACCGCAGTGGATAGTTTGACTAGAGAGATGAATTATAAATAGAGTTGAGCGAACACCTGGAAGTTCGGGTTCTGCTGGTCCGTCCGAACTTCGGGACAAAGTCCGGGTCCGGGTCCGGACGGAACCCGAACGATCGCACGCAGGCCTGGGCCTGGGCCTGAAACAGGGCTTCAAGCCTGCCTGGTCGTCTTGGGCTTGAAGGTCCACAAGCGAGTTGAGATAAATATTAAGTAGAGAGATCAGTTTGATAGGTGACGCCATGGTATACGATCCCGATTATAAAAAAGGGTGACGACTAACCAGGCGACACTCGGGTCAAACGAAAGGGTGGAGAGGTATATCCCCCCAGCGAGAAGAAGAGGGTCGCGGCAGTCTTAGAATATGTAGAACCTATGGGGAGGAGAGAATAAAAAACAGATAAAATGACTTGAATGGTGAAACAACATTAAGAGGGTCACTAGATTAAAGGGG
>BLSH010129420.1:172823-188936 GCA_018402905.1 Glandirana rugosa | reverse complement strand
CAGAAGCAGCAGGAACCTCTCCCTTTAGAACTAGGAGATTATTTTTGAACAATAATCTGTCCCTTACAGCAACAGCTGGAACCTGGCCCTATAGAAGTAGGCGACGATTTTTGAACAATAATCTGACCCTTACAGCAACAGCTGGAACCTGGCCCTATAGGAGTAGGCGACGATTTTTGAACAATAATCTGTCCCTTACAGCAACAGCTGGAACCTGACCCTATAGAACTAGGAGATGATTTTAGAACAATAATCTGTCCCTCTAAGCAGTAGCCTCTATCTAGTGCAGTCAGATCGTTCTGTAATGCAGGGTGAGATCTGCAATCTGTCACTCAAAGCAGAAGTATGAGAAATCTCTACTTAGTCCAGAATCAGATTGTTGTGTAATGCAGGGTGAGATCTGCAATCTGTCCCTGAGAGCAGCAGTAGTAGTAATCTCTAATTAGTCCAGAATCAGATCTTTCTGTAATGCAGGATGAGATGTTAAAATATCTGCAATCTGCCCCTCACGACGCCGGCAGCTTCCTCTCCCTACACTAGTCAGAGTCTCAGGGAGCATGTGACTGCAGCACTAAGTGACTCCAGCTTATAAAGAGGCTGGGTCACATGATGCACTGGCCATTCACAGCCATGCCATTAGTAGGCATGGCTGTGATGGCTTCTAAGGGCAAACCAGTGAAACACTTGTTGATTGGCTGCCCTGCAGCTATTCAACATGGGTGATCAACTACCAGAACCCAGAACCCGAACCCGAACATTTTTTGAAATGTCCGGGTCCGGGTCCGGGTCCCGGACACCCCAAAGTTCGGTACGGACCCGAACTTTACAGTTCGGGTTCGCTCAACTCTACTTCTTACACTTGCCCATTAACCAAAAATTGTGTCCTCCAACCTTACAAAATGTTTTCTTATCATAATGAGGGTACCGCCTTCACTCCAATAGCAATCTTACCTCTTGAAATTGACATAGGCAGATCTAATAAGGCTTGGGATAACAACTTTAAATAAAAAATAAGCTTCTAAGATTATTAATACTTTGTCCCTGAGCGGTGAACATCTCCAGAACCATAAAGGTCTTACACAACAATTCATTTAAAAGTGTGAAAAAAAAATTCAATGTGAACGGAGACACGCACAGTAACAAAAATCCTCATTCATAAAGTTGTGCTGGTATTAAAAAATAATATAACACAAAATGAACAGTCCAAATAGTGAACGAAGTTCTTCAAATTATATGAACAACATCTGTCACCAGAAAAAAGTGATCTTGAATAGGAACCTCCATCTTATAAAGTGCTTACTTACCGACTCAAATTACCCCCTATTACGGAGGGTCAATCTCACTTGTGGCTTATAAACCCTGTCGGGTCTCTATCCATTCAAGGGAACCAAGAGACTCGATGGTGGAAGAGCCCCAAGAGAGAATAAAGATTGCCAAGGCATAAATTCCTTTTGACTTTTTTTTTTTGCACTTACATTATATAAGTTAAAAACACTCATGTATTTAACAAGCCAGCCAGCTCCAAAAAGCAGCCCGTCCTTCCGGGAATTGGGCACACGGTGATGTCAGCACGTCGCTCCACCCAAACAATTAATTTGTTTAGATTGTCTCTTCTAAGGCCTCATGCACACAGGACGTTTTGCAAACTCTCCTAGAAGCCTTTCCTCCTGCCAGCAGCATTTTGAGAGAAAAAAACCTGAGGCTTACGAAAGTGTCTAAAGCTTTTACAAGCTTTAGGCGCATTTACAGACATCAAGAACTTGGGTGTTGCATTGGCCAGAATAATTTAGTCTAGCGTTTAGGCATGTTTAGACTCATTTCGTTGCGTTTAGCAGCATCAATCGTTTTTTTCTGCCAAAACTCTGCTGCCCCTGGACGCACTGGCAGTGTTTCTTTTCCCTGCCTCTAAAAGTCCCTGCCACTAAACGCTGCTAAAAGCCTTTGTATTCACAGGCTAACATGCAGGGGAGTTTAGAGACAGGAAAAAAAATTCCTGTGTGCATGAGACCTAATTGTTAAATAAAATGTTAAAATTGGGTGTAAGGGTTTGTACTAAAAATATTAAAAATAAAATGACTTATGAATTATGTTTAATCATAACAAATCAATCTGGAGCTGACTCTTGCAATTTCCTTTTACCACTAAATTTTACCAGTCTACTGGGTTGAGTGAAGGCAGGCATTATTTAACCCACTTCTTCTGAGCAAAGGTTGTCATCATGGACCTGCCTCCCCCAGGGCAGTGACATCACAGCAGCCTAACTGCACTAACTGTCGCTTAAAAATTAAGTTAGCATTGCTCCATTCAGTAGCAAAATCACTGTTACCTCTAGAAGAAGAGAAAGTACCTGTGGGATTATCAGACTGGCCAGCAGACTCTTGGAATGTATATTTGTATTTTTTTTAAACAGGGTATGAAACTCATATTGGGAGTTTATTTTAATTGAGCTCCATTTCACAATACATCAAATTTAGCAATGCCTCACATATACATTGGATTCCTGGAGGAAAGAAAAGCATGCTGACACAGAAACGGATAATTAATATTTACTCTCATCTACTTAAGCACACTTGAAAGTTATAATAATTGCATCTTGTTGTTTTTTTCAACACAGACCCTTCTTTTCCACCCTCAGATATCAGCCCCCAATTACACAAATGGTTAACAAAAAGTGCTGTGTAACAACCCACAAGCTAAAAATCACAATATTGGTTTAATGTCTGTGGATAAATCGGGATTAATTTAAGCTTCATATTTAATGTTTTGATTTCTCTTGGCTGCAGCTATTGGCTGCAACCCAATTTGATCCCTTGTGTCTGTAATTCTCATTATATTGAAGCAGTGATAAGGGTTATATCAGAGTTTATCATGCACTGATCGCTACAAGGGTATATCTGTTAAAACTAATCTAAGGTCAACATGGAGTACCTCGCATAGAAAACCTTTAATCATGAAAGCCAAGTAATAGAGGACATCTTGATTTCAATATACGGAGAATAGGAATTTCATATAGATGAACTTTTATATGGTCAATAAAGAAGCATATTTTCATTTCAAAATCAAACACAGAACCCAGCAGTACAGCAGTGTAATCCAATCAATATTGCATAGATATTCATTTTAATAAATGCATGCAGACATATAATGTACATTATATTCGCAGAATATAAACACTGTATATGTACTTCATACAAGGCAAGCTATATATTTTGTGGAGTGATATCAGAGGGTTTTGTAGCTTTGCAGGCAAGACCTGACCTTAAAAATGTTGTAGTCTCCTACAAACTGACATTGTTAAAACCTATTCCTAAGTTCACTACAAAGCTGCAGGGTTATGCAGCACGTTCACCCTTCCTTGTAACCAGTGAATAGTCTACCCCCTTTCCAAAAAAAGAATAGGAATACTAAACCCTATACAATTGCCATTCGCCCACTAAAAATGGTGATTTAGAACCCTCTGTTCTCCTTGTAATTTAAACTACACACTCTCTTCATTATATTAAACAAAAACAACTTTAAGATTTTTCCTATCCATTTCAATGGTGTGCCTCTAGGTAATGCCTCACATTCATATAATCTGAATGATTAACTCAACTGTCTGCTCAACGACAGAATAGAACAATTAAAAAAATGCTCCCCTAGAAGTATAAACCTCATTAGAAGCAGAAGAGATTTGAATAAGCAGATTCCATGGAGCAAATAACTATACTACAATACTTGATCCCCCCCATTCCCCTATTCCTTACATGTTTCCTCACACATTACTCTTTTACTCTCCCCTGCATACTCACAACCAGGAACATACTTTAAAATATTAATATCAATGGGACACTGGATACAGTAATTCCACTACATTAACTTTCAGGAGATTACACACTGGGGAACCTTCCAGTCCAGCACTTTAGGAAATGTCTTTCTATTGAACCAGTCGATGCTGCCCGATATTTGGCCCGTGTGTTCTAGGCTTGACTCCACAATCAGTGCTCAAAAAATAAATAAAGGGCGGAGCTTAGGATGCTGACTTCAACATGCATACCTGAGCTAGCTGTGTGGATTTTACTGTTTTAAATTGCTTATGTTTGTGAGTAGCATCTGATTTTAAATAAATCTACACTGCTTTTACTAAATATGTTATGTGGAGTGTTTTTCTTTCTCTTATATTGTCCATACTGGGGAACCTTTATTGAGGTTCCCATGAGTCTTTTGGGGGATTGCTACAGAGGTTGCCTACCAGTGTCCAGGTGATGACCCATATGATATATATGCGTTTATTGCCTCACATCATTAAGGGTCATATCAGTCCGGTGCATGAAGATTTTTTTCCATATGAACAAGATATAGTTTGGGTGTGGATTTTAACATGTTATGTACACTGGATTGATTATATTTCTCTGTATGTTAATCACTGAAAGATTGTTTTGAATTTATTTGACTGAACTATATCACATTGGGTTGAACAACTACAATTATTCTCTGCTTGAGTATGTTTACACTGCTCCTCTAAGCATGGCTTCCTCTTCTTTCATATGCTCTTTTAAAAATCCCTGGACAACTTTAGCAGTGAGGTCACCATAGGGGAAGAGTACCTGCTAACTCCAGAAATAACGTGAAACCTCATCCTGGGAAACCCTTTACTTCTAAAACTAAGAAATGTTCATTGCACTTTTTTCTGGCCTCCAAGTCAAAGGCAAGGTTTGGAACTCAGTTCTGCTATAAGTCTTGGACCCCCAAATATTCCAATTTCACAAACAAGTCTTCCTTACAGTGAGGGATGTCTGTTGGCCTTTGCAGCCCTTGTCCTGTGATATTTCAGATGTTTGAGTCCAGATTGTTTTATCCAGAGGTTATGATCTGGAATGTCAGTCTTTGCCTGCACCAGGTTTAATGTTATCTAATTTTCCAGCATTTCTGCAAGATTGGAGGACCTCTTCCTGTCCTAGAAAGAGAATGATTCCAGGGCTTCTATCCAAACCTGTTTACCATTCCCAAAGCCAAAAGAAGCACCCACCCTGTACCGGATTTCAATGGTCTCAACACCTTTCTTTATATGCAAAATTTCTATATGGAATCCAACCGGTTTTACATCACTTCCCTCCATCCAGAAGACCTTCTGGCCTCTGTGGACATCCAGGATGCCTAACCAAATGCCCCCACTTTCTTGGCACATCAATGCTACTTGCTGCAACATTACCAATTTGTTGTGCTTCCTTTTGCTCAGGTCTTGATCACCCCTGCTGCTTTGCTCATTCTAAAAGAAATCCCATAGTGGGATAACTGTATACCTTCTTCTGAGGGATCATTTGGCACAGGTATCAACCAATGACAAAGGACTGGCCAGACCCTACAAAGGAGTTGGTGGATCACAAATCTCTATAAATCAGCCTTTGAACTGTCTCATCACTTGAATATTATGGGCTATTGCCTGGACCTGGACATGGCCTTGTTCTACATTTCTTGCCAAACTCTAGTATCCCCACTCCCACGTTTGGATGCTACAGTCCAGAGGCCCACCAAGCCTCAGCTTTTGCATGAAAATCCTGGGCTTAATGGTGGCCTCTTTTGAAGCATTTCATATATCCAATTTCATGCCAGACCATTGCAACCCAACATTCTGGCAGTGTGGAACAAGCAAGAGTCCAGCACGGGAGTTGGATTCTTACAATGGATTCCAGCCTTTCAATGCAAGGGATGTGGTTGTCAGAGGAAGCTTGTCTCCAGATCAATATTCTGGAGCTTAGATTGATTCAGTTATCTCTTCAACACTGGATCTCTCAGATATTAGGTCCGTCAACCAAGATTCAGCTAGTCAGTTTCATGACAGTGGCTTATATCAGCCATCACCGAGGGACGAGAAGTCTTGCAGCTCAAAGAGAAACAAACCAATTCCTGGCTTAGTTAAAACACCAAATTCCAGCCCTGCTTGCCATACACCATCCATCGCCAGGTAACCACTAGTTTTGCAAAATCAAAAAGAATCTGATCAGATCCTGGCATGGGCAAAACAATACATTTCAGCGTTGTCCACCATACACATCTTAGGCATGAAAAATTGGCAAGTGGATTTCTCTTTCATCAAAGTCAGGACTTAAGAAAATGGTCTCTTCACCTCTAGGCATTTCAAGCCCCCTGTTGCAGGTGGAGGATGCAGAACATAGTCCTCCTGAATACTATTGTAACTCCGTGGGATCAATACAGCCTCCTATGAAACTTATTCCTCGTCTACACCGCAGGATTAAAATATAGAAAATTTCAGTCATTTTTATTGTATCAAACTGTGCCTGGCGGACATGGTATTCGGACTCCACCAGACTACTGGCAGTCTCCCTGTTGGCTCTGCCAGTTCATTCAGATCCTCTGTCCCAAAGACTGGTTTACCATTCTGAAATTAATACTAATTTGGATTAGGCAGTGCTACGCCCAATGTGTGGAAAGAATCCCTTTGACAGCAGCTACTTTTAACACATAAATGTGTAACAATATAGAAAACCAAAATAAAGCACAGTTAAGTATACATATTATGGTGTCGATATACTTTAAATAATGGTATTCCAACACATGAAACAATGTGAAAAAAATTTAATAAAATTACAATCTAAGTGAAATCAATTTAACATAGTGTCCATTCCATCATCATCAAAAAAATGTGTACCACTTATAGATAGAATTAATATTTCAAATAATGGGCTTCCTCCTGGTGACAAAAAAACACAATGCTCCACACAGTGCTCCACTCATAATGGAAAGTTTGTTGATTCTACATCCACAGTACAGCAAACACACCCTTTGTACAGCATAAACTCACCATAACACAGATAAATTACGCTCAATCAAAATTTGTGGTACAATCCTCCGCTCCTCTGGACTCACAAGGCTCCACACACAGGAAGAAAAGGGAAGGACAGAAAGACTCATTGCATAAAACTGTATTACCGTTTATTAAAATGCATAAAAAACAAACAGCGCACTCACATTCTATGGTGCCTTAAATATGTTGGCAGAGACAATCAATGCTCAATAGTATGAGGGAATTGCAGCTGCTCCACCTGTCACACAAGTTGACTTCTGTCCCACAGTAGTTCAGCCCAGTAATCGGCAAACCGGAAGTGACGTCAACGTCATTCAGATGTGCCCCAATGCATTTCACCCAATCAGCTTCCTCATTGACCATTGATTCTCTAGGCCGACGGGTTTAAGGCACCATACAATGTGAGTGCGCTGTTTGTATTTTATACATTTTAATAAGAGGCAACAGAGTTTTACGCAATTAGTCTCTTTCTGTCCTTTCCTTTTCTTGTGAGTCTAGAGAAGTGGAGGACTGTACCCCAAATTTTGATTGAGCACAATTTACCTGTGTTCTGGTGAGTTTATGCTGTCCAAAGGGTGAGTTTAGGACATCTTTACACTTTCTCACTCTGGATGGAGCACTAATGAACTTTCCATTCTAGGTGGATCACCGTGTGGAACATTGTGTTTTTTGTCACCAGTTGAAAGCACAGTATTTGAACTATTAACTCTATTTATAAGTGGTTTGCAGCTAAGAAAACCAGAACCACCAGGGTCTCCAGCCCATCTCCACGTTTAAGAGCTCTGGTGAAGACCAACTGTTGCTTAGACTCTGCCCTTCAGGTGATTCTGAATTACGTGCAAGGAAGCACTTTAACAGCGTATTTCTCATGTTGCAAGACAAGGAAGGGTGAGACTTTTAACCTGCTTTTGTTGGTTCTTCAGGAAATCTGTCAGGAACCATGAATGAGACAGAAGTGCAGTAAAAATCACACTTTCTAATAAAATGGTAAAGTAGTACAAACACAATAAATGTGGTCAAAAACATAGCCAGAGTTCGGTAACCAGAGCTGGAAGTCAGAACAAGCCAGTAAAACAGGAATCCAGAGATCAGAGTCAGAAGTAGCAAACAGAAACAGGAACCAGAAGGAAAGTCAGCCAGGCAAAAGTCTTTAACAGGAAAACACAGAAGAGAGTATTCGGATATGTTGACGAGCAGGATATGATCATCAGGTGGGTCACTTTGGAATGATGAGTACTGGCAATTAACCCACAGCTAAGCAGTCTGGGCTCTGAGAAAGGATGGCTGAGCCCAGCCCTGACAAAAATCATCCTTTGAACCCATCAGGGATATTTCTCTATCTACTTTTACTCACTTGTTGTCTGCAAGGTGGATTTCTCTGTTGATGGCCTTAACCTGCATAGAACCTTTTTTATGTGCTTAACAGTGACAAGTTTATCTCCATTCCATAATTGCTAGGTAGATTCGCAATCATAATTCAAGCACACGTTTGCACCCTGTCAAAACACACTCCACTAGATCAGTTAGTGCATCTTAGGCTTTTTGGCATCAGTCATCTTTTTCTCAGATTTGGAGGGCTGCCACCTGACCCACACAGCCATTACGTTTTACCCGGTAGACATTCAGACTTCTTTTAACCTCCTCTGTTAACCTGTGTTTTTTGTGCGACTATTGGTTCTTTGTTTTCTGTGTTGTCCACTCCTCAGTTGGACTGCTTCTGGATGCCCCAATTTACCTGAATTACTTCATCCTGTGTCCTTTAATGCACAGTTAAGAAAATAGGATTTTTTAAATTACTGTAAAATCCTTTATTTGGAGTACATTAAGGTGCACTGGTCCCTCCTCTCTGTTCTTTTGATCCATTCCTACTATTGCATTGCTAATAAACTGGAGGGTTAGAAGGGCTATACCAGGCTGTCTTTATAGCTTCGTTGCCAGAGTCCAGCCTCCTAAAGACGGCAGCTTAGCAGCTTAACCCAATGTACCTGACTTATTTGACCCTGTGCCCCTTAATGTACTCAAAGAAAACAATTTTATGGTGAGTTAAAAATCTTTTTTTTCTTAGCAAGGACTATGGGACAAGGCTAAGTTATTTTACAATGCCTCTGCTGCCAAAACCTAAATATAGGAATAGTTGCATTGTACTTACTTATAAGCTCCCAGTATCTAAACACCACCATGTTGGCTGTACACTTGGATGCTGGGTGACATTTAGGTAGAGTCAATGGCTTAATAAAAAATAGATATACACTGTCATGAGCCCCATTGATGTATCTTTCTCAGATAATAATTTTAATTTTTATTTTGGTTTGGTCAACTTAAACATTTAAGTTGGAATCCTCTCTTTCAACATTCTGCATTTGTCACTGGAAGGGTCAACAGTTTTAGGTTATAAATAATAATTGATATATTTGTGGAAAAAGTAAACTCTCAGTTGTCTTCATTGCCATTTCATATTGTATGTAACTCTACTATTAATAACATCAATAATGCAACAAATAATGCAAAAAATGCCCTAACACACTGACGCCATAGTTTAGCACTGAATTGATCAAAGCTCCTTTTTGACAGACAGTTTTGTACTATTTTATTGTGTGTGTGCTAAAACAGTTTGTCTTCATACTTAGATCTTGAAATGTGGAAAACAAAATGTGACATTCACGTACTCCTACACAGTCAATCCCAAATGATCCAATTGACAACAGTCTGAGCTTTCTCCTACATTTGATAAATATGTGTTCAAAATCACTTTAAAAGAGAAAGACATTTGTATTCATTTTTGACATTGGCTATATTAAGAACAGCAGAGGAAAGTCTGGAAATAGGCATGGTTAAGAGAAACTAACTTACACTGCGGATATCATCCAGATGCGTTTACATTAGACAATCAGAGGAATGCATATGTTTATTTATGAATGAAAGTCAAGTGTAAAGGAAGTGAAAGAATTATACATTTTTATTATTTATTTGAAATATACATTTTAATGTTATGTTTAAATGAAATAATTAAGAGAAGAAAATTGGTGGAACTACTCAAGAAAAAACATCCTGGACCAGACCTGAGCACTGCACATACTAAAAAGTCTACATTCTTTTCATCTGAATTTCTATACATTTTTATTATTCATATATTTATATTCTCTTCCATCATTGCAGATTGCCTGCTTTAGGTGTGTAAGCAGGTTCTCACAAGATAAAGACCAAACCTCCACAGCTGCCATAATACGGGTCACAGTTTACAGCGCGCAGAATATTGTAATGACCAGAGTAAAAAAAAAAAAATCCATGGCAAAGCAGCCAGTCTAAATTTTGAGCTGTATTTAAAAGCAAAGTATAAAATACTTGTTTTTAATCACTATCTATTTTTTCATATCTTACAAGAAGGCCAACCCTCCTTGTACATCAACATAAAGAGACTTTAAATAAACAAAAGCTGAAATTCTGGGTATTTTAGAATAATAAGCTGTTAAGTTAAAAATCTCTAAGGATAAAAAGAAAACATGAGGCACCAGGGAGATGTTTTTTCTAGGAGTATCACCACCACCATAGGGCAGAGCTCATGTTTACTGATATTTTGGGCAAGCATATCCCTCCTATTCCCTCATGCATGTGAGTGCAACTTATACATTTTTCCTTTTCCTTGGTTCTAGAAACATTGTTTTTGTGCGCGCTGATAAAGTCAAATGCAAGCAGGTCATTGCTTTCTCAATATATATAGACTCAAAGTTATATAATTTTGGCTTAAATTAGGCTATTTAATTACAGGGTATATCCCACAGTTAAAGACCTTTCTACTTAATTTTAATAAAAATGCTGTGTATGATACTATAATAAAGTTGGAGCCTCTATGTCTCTTTCAGTGAACAAAGAATTAAAGGCATTCTATGGTCAAAATATGCACTTTTATTTTGTAGCATTGGCTTTGTAATAGCAATACAATAAAGAAATATTTCTGGCAATCCAATATAAGTTTACTTGAAATATCTCCTTTCATTTTGTGAGTTCTGCCTGTCTGCTGGTTTTCTTTTCAACAAC
The DNA here is from genome assembly GCA_018402905.1 of Glandirana rugosa. Lineage (NCBI taxonomy): Eukaryota > Metazoa > Chordata > Amphibia > Anura > Ranidae > Glandirana > Glandirana rugosa. The sequence goes on along the minus strand of BLSH010129420.1, from coordinate 178,096 downwards.
TTCCTGAATTCCTTGAAATCTCTTCTCATCTGCTTATTCATTTGTTTTACCTTCATATTCTAATAACTACATATCCCATGGTACCTTGCTGCCAAAAAGCAGTGATTCCTGTACTGACTTCGCCTGTTGAAACACCTCCTTTAAGCACCTCTGTAATTTAGAAGGCAGGCTTTGAGAAATGTGTGACACATCAATGCCAATTCACAGGGCATAGTGATTATGTGTCATAGAATTAAAGTGGTTGTAAAGGCAGAAGGTTTTTTATTTTAATGCGTTCTATGCATTAAGATAAAATGCCTTCTGTGTGCAGCAGCCTCTCCCATCCCCCCCAATACTAATCTGAGCCCCATCTCTATCCAGCAATGTCCATGAGTGAATCATCGGTCTGGTACTCTCCCTCCTGATAGGCTGAGACACAGCAGTGGCGCCATAGGCTCCTGCTGCTGTCAATCAAACTCAGCCAATCAGGAGAGAGAAGGGGTGGGGCCAAACTGAAGCTCCATGTCTGAATGGATACACGGAGCTGCAGCTTGGCACAGGTGCCCCCATAGCGAGTTGCCCTGTGCATAACCACTGCACAGAGCAGGTAAGTATAACATTTTTTTATTTTAATATAAAAAAATGAGACTTTACAATCACTTTAACCACTTCAGCCCCAGAAGGATTTACCCACTTCCTGACCAGGCCATTTTTTGCAATACGTCACTGCGTCAGTCATGCGATGCTGTACCCAAACAAAATTGATGTCCTTTTTTCCCACAAACATAGCTTTCTTTTGGTGGTATTTGATCATCTCTGTGGTTTTTATTTTTTGCGCTATAAACAAAAAAAGAGCGACAATTTTGAAAAGAAAACAAACAATATTTTTTACTTTTTGGTATAATAAATATGAAAAAAATGTAAAAAGACGAATTTTGTCCTCCGTTTAGGCCAGTCTGTATTCTTCTACATATTTTTCCCAATTAGCGTATATTGATTGGTTTGCGCAAAAGTTATTGCATCTACAAAATAGGGGATAGATTTATGGCATTTTATTATTATTATTTTTTTACTAGTAATGGTGGTGATCTGAGATCTTTAGTGGGACTGTGACATTGTGGCAGACAGATCGGACACTTTTGACACTTTTTTGGGACCAGTGACATTTATACAGTGATCAGTGCTATAAAAATGCACGGATTACTGTATAAATTACACTAGCAAGGGAAGGGGTTAACACCAGGGGTGATCAAAGGGTTAAATGTTCCCTAAAGAGGTGCTTTCTAACTGTATGGGGGCTGGGCTGACTGGGAGAACAGAGAGATCGCTGTTCCTAATCACTAGGAACAGCCAATCACTCTGAATTCCCCTGACAGAATGGGGATCTGCTTTGTTTACACTGACAGATCCCCATTCTGCCTCTCTCTAGAAAGATTGTGGGTGGCTGGTGGATATCGAGTCCATCTTACCCACTGATTGGCTTCCCCGCTAGGGAATGGGCGTGCGTGCCCGCAGATCGCTGTTTACGCGGTCGATGTACACCTATGGAGTTTTGCGCAGCCAAGCCAACCTGCCGCAGTATAACTGTGATGGCTGGTCGGCAACTGGTTAAAGAAAATAAATATGTAGGATTCTTCACAAGTTACGGTAAGTTCACAAACTTCAAGATTGTTTAAATTATTGGGGGAAAGCAATAAATTATTGAAATTCAGTGTAAATATTAATATATAATTACACATTTTTTATTTTTTTTAATATTAAGCTATTATTAAATCCATCTACGGAATCACACAGTGCACAATTACTGTATATAAAATGACTGCTGCGCTAGGATTTTAGTGAGAATCAAATACAAAGAAGCCAGCACAATATTGCAAAACTGTCACAATATAAGTAAATGTAAAAAATGGTGCAGAGCTGGTAAGTCCTAAAAAATAGAAGATCAATCCATATACGTCAGGTAAATACTGATCCTTCAGGTGATCTGGACATCAACATAAAGAGACTTTATGTGACACCAGCTCACTCCTGGTGTCTTTAAAGTCTGAGTTTCTCAGCAATATTGACAATGCTGCTGTACTACTTCATCCAGAATGCAGACACCCTAAGGCCACTTTCCCACGCATGGACTGTTCAGGTCTGCCTGCCAGTTTTTCAGGCAGACCTGAACGGACGCTCCATTGTCCTCTATGGAGCGACGGATGTCAGCGGTGACATGTCCACTGACATCCAATCCGCTCTGGTCTGCTAAACACAGGACGGATGGAAACCCTATTTTCCATCCGTCTGGCGGATCGGATGAACACGGACAGATGGTCCGTGTTCATCCGATCCCCCATAGAGGAGAGTGGAGCTCTCACAAGGTCCGTTTCAGTCGGTCCTGCCATCAACAGGCTCAGCGGGGATCAACGAATGGATCCCCGCTGAGCAGTGGGGCCCGTCAAAATGGGCTCCACTCGTGTGAAAGGACCCTAAGACAGAAAGTGTGTTACTAGCAGGATCATGAGGTGAAATAAAGGAAAGAAAAATCTACAAAAGAAAGAGGTTTTTTGGAACTTTTTAACAGCGGGACCTGGTGACTGCAACGATCACTGTCTGCTTGTGTATTTCCGGCTTGGTGTAATCCAATTTACCAAAAGGCTCAGCTGACCCCTGTAATGAGGGTACTGGCCAGAGGTGTAACTAGAATCTTCAGTGCCCCGGTGCAAGAAATTATGAAGGGACCCCTGACCCCTGGTCAGGGCTCTTCCCTCTTCCTACTGAACCTGGGGCCCTTTACTCCTATAGCGGGTCCCTTTATTACAGTACCGCAGCAGGGCCCTTTCACAACCCCAGTTGAAGTCTGTGTAGACGAAACGCGTCGGGCAGAAGAGTCTGCTCCAGTCCATTGTGCCCCCATTTAATTTTTTTGGAATTCCTTGCTTTGTTCGTCCTTATGCTTGTAAGTGCACTTTTTTATTAAACCTTTTGTTGGTTAAGCAATATTACACGTAGTGTATGTATGTATGTATGTAGTATGTAGTGCTTTTTACTTCTCTGCAAGGTTTTATGCTCTTCAAACATCTTGGATTATCGGTGCCCAAAGATTGCTCCTCCTTGATATCAAACATCTGGGAATCTGTATGCTTCTTTTTTTTTTTCACAATCAGAGTTTATTGATCAGAAAAAAAAAACAGAGATGTACAAGAATTGAAAACAGTTACATGTAATAGCATGTAATGTAAATTAACAGATGATATCCACAATTTTATCTTAATATTAAGATAAAATACCTAACAATTCAGATTCAGTTAACAATTAGAGGTCAAAGGCAATTCCATTTAGGGATCAAAGGATAATCTTTGAGTATTTATCATGCGATAAGGGAGACAGGGATAGCATTAGAAAGTTAAGGAGGGGAAGAAAGAAGAGAAAAAAAAAAAAAAAAAAGGAAGGGGTGAGTGACCATTTTTCTTCTGAATATTGAATGTACTAAGTTTAAAAGGGCGGTGTTATGTTTGGCATGTGTGGGTATTTTTATCTATGTTTCAGTGGTGAGTTGGGGATAAGAGTCAGAGGTTAAGAATAAGTACCAATATTTCCAGGTCTTCTGAAAGGCCAAAGTGTTTTCTTTTTTCATTGCACTGATTTCTTCCATATTGTAGAATAGATTTTCTTTCTTGACCCAGTCTTTTATCGTTGGGATGTTTGAGGATTTCCAGTTAAGAGGAATGAGACTTTTAGCTGCGTTTAGCAAGGGTAATGTAAGTGATTTTTTATATTTGTGGATTGAAAGATGATTGATATTTAGCAGGCATGCTTTTGCATCTAGTTTAATTGAAGTGTCAGTGATATGTTTTATAAGGTGGATGATTTTCTGCCAGAATTTTTGAATAAGGGGACATGTCCACCAAATGTGTAGTAGGGACCCAGTCTCCTTTTCACACCTCCAGCAGAGGTCTGAGACGCCGGGAATCCAATTTTTAACCAATTGAGGTGTCACGTACCAGTGTGACATTAGTTTATATAGTTTATAGTCTCTTGGGTTTTGGTACTCAAGGAGCATCTGTGGGAGAAAATACAAGCTTTTCCCCATTGTTTCTCTGTCAATGGTGTCTTTAGTTCTATTTCCAATTTTTCGTTAAGTTTCATTGAGGGCTTACAATCTGCGCCTACTAGCCAGGCATAAGATAGTGAGGTTGTTTTGTACATCTGTTCTTTTTGTAGACAAATTTTTTCAAAGGTTGTGAGTGGTCTAATAAAGAGATGTTTTTGTTATCTTATCTTGAATGAGGTCATGTGTTTGCAGGTAGGACCAATAGCCCTTAAGTGGATCGTCCAGTTTGCTTTCCAGGTCTTTGAAAGATTTCAATTTACCCTTGTTTAAACAATGGTGGATCAGTAAGGTAGAATCCTCCTGTGAATGAGCCAACAGGCCTGAAGAGTACCTATTAAATATTGGGGTGAGGGGTCCTGGGTATGAAGTTAAAAGTTGCTTTTTTGCAACTTTTTGAAAGATATCTAAAGTCGGGTCGATTAACGGATGTGAATCTTTGATTGATGGTTTGAAAGGGGAAATGGCCCAGGGCATGTATTGCAACTGAGTATTAGTGCAGTCGGCTTCTAATTGTACCCAATCTTTTGTCAAAGAGTGGCAATGCCAGTCTATAATTCTGGTCAGATGGGTGGCATGGTAATACTTCATAAAATCTGGAAGTCCTAGGCCTCCCTTGTTTTTGGGGAGAGTTAAGAGGTTAAAGTTGATCCTAGGTCTTTTTTGTGCCCATATGAAAGATCTTTGAAGTGTATTTAGAGTTTTAAAAAATGAATTGGGTATTTTTATTGGTAAAGCATTGAAGTAGTATAATAATCTCGGGAGAATGGTCATTTTCAAAATTGAAATTCTTCCAAACCAGGAGAATTGTTTGTTCATCCAATTCTTTAAATCTGATTCAATGTTTTTAATTTTGAAAATTAATGTATAGTTTGAAGTTTTAATTGGTATTGTTTAGTCTTCGTGAGTTATAAAGTAACTTTGGTTTTGTAAATGCATACCGTGTTCTCTTAACGGGTATATTTACCCTTTTCTTCAGTGATTTTATGGATCCGTAGTTTAATTGAAGTTTATAAGGTCTGAATATATGTTGGTTAAAATAGGGTGACGAATTTTTGTAACTTAGTCTAAATTTCTTAACCTACTTGTTTGTTAAGAGGACCAAACCTTCTTAAAGTTAAAACTTTTACTGGTAAGAGGGCTCTAATAATATGATGAAGTTACGAAATGGTTATTTTTATGGGTTAAGTAAAAAATTTTG
>BLSH010129420.1:146781-171057 GCA_018402905.1 Glandirana rugosa | reverse complement strand
AGTTTCTTGAAGAAACACAATCATGGGATTCGAGTGTTTAAGTTCTCTCAGAAGTTTAGATCTTTTTTCTGGGATATTTAGCCCATTTATATTGTGTGAAATGATGTCTGGTGATCTACCTAGAGGTGCGTATGTCATTTTGGTCGGGGGAGGAAAAAAAACAAAAAAACAAAAAAAAAAAGGGATAGGGGGGGAGAGAGGAGAGAGAAGTAGATAGTTAGGAAGATAGGTAAGAGGAAAAACTAGAGCTTACGAGAATCAGCTCTACAATTAGGAACTATACCTTAATATGTTTTTGAGCTTTTATTTTTGTAAAAGCTCGTAGGTAATTGTTCCGACAATTAAATGTTTTATCTAAAGCAACTGAACTATATATTACACTTTGTAGCACAAATAATTGTTTTGAAGGGGGTGTGGGTGGCGAGATGGGAAAGAATATGCTCGAGGGATTGAAATTAGTGGGAGCTTGTTTGATAGTATGTAAGTCTGTGCAGACTTAGGGTTTCTGAAAATGAATTTATATCAAATAAATTTAGCAATATAGGGGTGGTCTCAAATAGGGATATGGTGAAGTCTAATAAATGAAATTTGTTAAGGGGTGTAATTTAAGGATTGTTGGACCAAGGGAAGAATTTTGAAAGGGGGTAATTTTAGTGTTCTAGAATTGCTTTAGATAAGAGATATACCTTAGAACTTGACAACTGGAAATAACTGAGAACACTATTTGTATTCCCAACAGTCCGTAACAAAACAGTAAACATATCTAAACAATGCAGGTTTCCTGTAAGACAAGTTACAGTTTAATTATAAGTCTCAACCAGTCCTCAGATTCTCAGTACCTCTTGAGTATCTACTCGTAGAATAGGGAGAGGTCAAACAAACACTCCCCATTCCACGTCCTTTGCCAAATGTGACCATTAACTAAACAAATCCAACATTATAAAGTATATATAGTATATAGTATATTCAGTACACTTAATAAATTTAACCTCAGGTTCATAAGTATTAAGCTTGTTTCCCAGAACTGTCCTTATCTTTGTTTTTATATTGTATGTTCAAGCTTTGTAGTATGTGAATAAACAGATTGGAAATTAGACGATTACCCCAGAGTGATTCAGAGTGATCACCCACATATAGGTTTCTTAGGTAAATTGTGTTAAAGGGGATCTGTCTGTGGAAACAAGCTCTTAAATGTAATTGTTTCATATGTAAGCCAAATATCATGACGTACACCCTTGTCAAAATACGGTCTAATCCAAAAGTTGCAATGATTGTATAACATGGAGTTTTCAATTGTAGTATAATGGGTATACAAGTCTTCTCTGGTTGTTCTGACCCTAGGGAGCGATAGATGGATTTTGTAAAGGACCTGAGGGTACCTCAGCATAGACATATAGAAACCAATAACGGGCCAAAAACTGGGAAAAAAAAAGCAGTTTTCCAACTTACACCTGGAACACCTGTTCGTTTTAGAGTTTCTAGATCAGATTTTCCCCAAGAAGATAAAGGGTTTCAGTATCATCTAGTTATAGTTGGGTTGTCATCTGAAAAAAAAACAAAGTCAACAGGACAACAACACAAGTAGAGACTGATTCTGATCCAAAGTTTGAACTTTTGTTGAAACAGGAGGGGATGATGAGTAATAAAGGATAGTGTAATGATGCAAAATAAGCTTGTAAGCTTCCCTGAGATGAGGATGTCTCTTATGGGCAGAAGAAAGCTGAGGCTGGATCAACATTCTCAATACCTATACGGCAGTGGTAGGAGTGTCACAAAGATGCTTTAGTGTGAGGTTAAGAGATGAATCTGTCTGAAGACTGGGTGCGACCAACAACTATTAGCTTAACCCTAGGTTAGGTTCTTACAGATTTGGCGGCTGGAGAGAATCTGCTGTTATGGTTTGTTTTCCTGTTATGTTTACCCATGGATGTCGGGGAGTTGTAGGGGGAGTGGTTTGTTGATGGAGAGTCTTGGTTGATTGTAGGAGGGAGTATGAATTCTGCGTACCAATCTGGAAGGTCAACTAGATCGATGTGGAGATTGTCACAGAAGGAAGGGAGTTCATCAGGTGTACGGAGAAGGAAATGTTTACCTTGGAATGTAGCTTGGAGGGCAAATGGAAATTTCCATCTATAGGAGATAGATTTCTCTTTCAGTGATTCCAGCAGTGGTTTGAGTGCTCTCCTGTTCTTCAGAGTAATTGGGGATAAATCTTGATAGAGAAAAATTTCTCTTTCGTTGAACATAATAGCATTGTTTTTTCTAGCCCTGTGAAGAATTTCTTCCTTTAGAGTAAAACTGGACAAACAGCAAATTATGTCTCTTGGGGGAGAGTCCTCTGAAGATCTGGGTTTTAGTGCTCTATGAGCGCGGTCAAATTCGATCGGAGATTCAGCAGGTCTGTCTATCAAGTTGTTGAAAATAGAGCTTAATACTGGTCTAATCTGATCAGGTAGGATAGATTCGGGTACTCCTCTTACCCTGATATTGCTCCTCCTCCCTCGGTTGTCCAGATCTTCTAGATGCCTATTCATCATTATCAGATGATGTGAATGATTTGACACCACTGTATCTAATCTCATTAAGGCTTTGTCTCTTTTCTTAACATTTCTATCTTTGGAAGCCATCTGTTCAGTAAGCATCAAGATGTCAGCCTTTAGATCTGTTATCGCAGTAGAGAAAGAGTTCTTGATATCCGCAGCTATCTCCGTCATATCTGCGTAGGTCAAAGGAGTGTTTTGTTGAGGGTCAGGTCTATTTAGCTCTTCTGAATTGGCTAGAGAGACATCGTCATAATCTTCTTCTCTCTCTCTAACATTTCTTTTTGATGGAGCCATTTTTCCCTCTCTTTCTTTCCCTTTGTAGTTGAATTTTTGAAAGTAAGAGGGAATTTGGTCGTAGTTAGATGACGAGGAGGATCGTAGGTTGCGGCTTGGTGTATTTTTAATAGTAAATTTGTCCATAGTTGGGTCTAATAGTCAGAGGAATGAGACCTTGCTTTCACCCCTTGGTCTGCACAAACTAGACTTTAAGCTTGCATAGCTGCAAGTATTATAAGTGAGGGAGATAATGTAGAGTAAATTTGCAGTGTAGCAGCTGAGTTTGACTGGTTGTTTTAATCAATGCTCCCAAATATATCATGTAATGCTAAGGGCTGGTATCAGTCACTGTGGGAGTACCAAGATGGCCGCTCCAATGTCTTGTGGAGGGATGTATAATCAGGGTGGACCAAGGTGGCCGCCGTTCAGGCTTTGAGGGCTTCTCCACAGAGATGCACTTCTTGGAATGTTTGAAAGACCCACTGCTTATAGGAGGCCACTGAGGAGGTGGACCAGGAAAATCCTAGAGCCCCAGGAGGTGAGTGTACTTGGAATCAAGTAAAATTCAGTCCGCGGCTGGCGGCAGTCACTAGGCCTCAGAACGCCACAGTCAGGCCGTTAATGCAGCGTCTAGCCCTCGTGGTATGGAAAGGTTTGGTGGGTCCCCGTTGGGTGTGTAGTGATGTCTGGGTAAGTATCTGAGCAATTCGGGGGCCGTTGGTACCGCGGTCCGTATCGCCGCGACTAGGCCTCAGAAGCCGGGGACTAAATTTATGGCCATGCGGAACGGGTCCACCGATCCTTGGGAGAATAGTTTTATTTTGAAGCGTAGGGGACGGGGAGGCTGGTGGGGGTAATAGTGCCTCTTACCCTGGTCCCAGGCGGTCAGATGTCGGCCGATTAGACTTGGGCTTCTGGAGCTCTGCTTTCTTGCGTCTGCTCCCATCAACGTCCAGGCCACGCCCCCCGTATGCTTCTATATGGAAATAGAGGGGCCAGACCTATGAGCACAAGTGGATTAACGGTGCCCTGCAGATGACAATTAAGTCTCAGGCTGTTATCCAGATACATTCTGGTAAGAGTGTTTATACACTTCATGTGATGATGGTCACTGCATGCTGATGTAAAGTCCTTCTCTTCCTGTCAGTTCCTATTATTGTACACCGGAATACTACAGAAAACAAGAATAAGTTGGCCAGAACGACCAGAGGATTTGGACACTTTTTATGCACTTGTTTTGCACTTTCCATGCACTTTATGATTGTTTGCCTTGGTTCTTGATAGGATTATAACTGAACCATCCTAACTAGGATGAATAACTGGTTTAGGCAGCTATAGAACCTGGGCACTTTACATGCACTTTATTTGGCACTTTTCATGCACTTTTTTATATGGTATAATATTTATGACAATTTTTTGCGGAACATTTGGTATCACTTGTCAGATTCACTTCTTTGATAATACAAATACTTACTTTTTGAGTTTAGGGCCGCATCTTTTGTTTTTTACTTTTGTCACAATATGGGTTATGATTGTCGTGCTGGCTGCTAATAGGTATAATATTTGAGTAGCGCAGTACTTTTACACACCTTTGCCTAGAAAGTGTGTTACTAGCAGGATCATGAGGTAAAATAAAGGAAAGAAAAATCTATAAAAGAAGGAGGCTTTTTGGAACTTTTTAACAGCGGGACCTGGTGACTGCAATGATCGCTGTCTGCTTGTGTATTTCCGGCTTGGTGTAATCCAATTTACCAAAAGGCTTAGCTGACCCCTGTAATGAGGGTACTGGCCAGAGGTGTAACTAGAATCTTCAGGGCCCCGGCAAGAAATTATGAAGGGCCCCCTGACCCCTGGTCAGGGCCCTTCCCTCTTCCCACTGAACCTGGGGCCCTTTACTCCTATAGCGGGTCCCCTTATTAGGGTACCGCAATAGGGCCCTTTCACAAGTTCTAAAGCAGGCCCCCTTTCTGCCATCTTCAGGCCTTCCCATGGTGGTGAAATGCCAGGGCCCGGGTCACAATTGCAACCTTTGCAATCCTGAGGGCTCCCTCATTGGTGTCAGTAGTTTTTAATTTTTATTTTAATTGTATTTTTTTTTACCATTTCATTTTATTTCTTTTACAATTTTATTTTTACAATTTTTTTAGGAGCCCTGTTGGGGGGCTTTGATGAGATATCAGGGGTCTAAACAAACCTCAGCTTTCAATTTCTATCTGTGTAGCCTCAGCTGCACAGAATGAATGGACAGGAATAGCTGTGCACCAAGCCTCCCATTCATTCAGAAACCAAAGTATAGTAAAAACAGTTTACTATGCTTCAGTTATGAATGAACCAATCACTGACTCTGTTCATTCAGAAAGGAAGGAGCCAGTAAAAGGCAAATTTACCGACCTGTTCACATCTCTACATCATGACACATCTACTACAGCAGCTGGCAGGAGAGAGGAGGGGGGAAGACAGCAGCTGTGTGTGTGTGTGTGTGGAGGGGGGGACCAGGGAAGCACACAGGGACCCTGGGAACAGCAAAAGACAAGTAAACTGCATAGAGGAAAATGGAGGAGATTGGTTCCTCTAAATGCCAGCCCCGCCATCCCTCCTATCCAGGTGTACAAGGGAGGCACATGGGCCCCCTGGACCATGGGGCCCAGTTGCAATTGCAACCCCTGCAACCCCTATCGTTATGCCCCTGGTCTTGGCATTCCGGTAAGGGACAGTGTGTTTGGTGTTGGTGGTGGGTCTCTTGCTTTACGTCTGTCCAGATCACCTGAAGGATCACTATTTACCTGACATTTATGGATTGATCTTCTGTTTTTTTGGACTTACCAGCACTGCACCATTTTTTACAATTACTGTATAATATCAGATATCAAGAGCCAACACATCTCCAGATACATGAAAAGTAGCTTCTACGTTTCACACCTAACAGCAACCAGGAAGTTTTCCGTACTCTTGCACAGAGTAAGGGAGGAATTACCACATTTACCTTTATAATGTTGCATTTTGACCATTGATACACTTTAATTCCAATTTAATCAATCAGCATACATTTTTTTATTACTCTTGCATAGGTACTTACAAAATTCATGAATTTATTGTATGCAAACATGCAGCCAGCTTTTGCAATCAGAAAGACCACATTTTTTAACTGGACTTAGTACCCATTTCCATCATAGTAAACCTATCACACACCCAGCCAGATCAAAGTAAGCAATTATAAAAATGTACAAACAGATGGCATCTAAAGTGTAACCCAAACACAAAAATGTAATATATTTTAGATTAACAACCCTTAGTTGTGGTAGTTGCATTCGTTTCCATTTTTCATTGATGGACACAGGATTCAGAGACAATCATATTGCTGCCTACAAAAGGATTTGGACACTCTTGAGAAAACATTGACAATTTAGCTTTTTTGAATATTGTTTTTCAGTCTATACTCCTCTACACGCTTTATGTAGCTATACGGATCAGCATATACTCAGCAATAGCATACCTGGACCCCACTGGAATAAAGATTGTGGAGCCTTCCTAGAATGTGACTTTCAGGCACTAGTAGAGTTGCCGCCTCATCCCTTTAAACCCGAACATATATTAATTACACAGGTTCTGAGGCTGATTAAATTGATAGTTAAACTCACTTGGTGCCTTATCTGCATTGAATTTACCTCAGAACCTGTGTAATTCATATGTGTTCGGGTTTAAAACCATGAGGTGGGAACCTTAGGCACTAGGTTTTGATTTGTTTTGCATTTTAGATTTTTTTGTGCACTGCATAAGCCACTGAATGCTCTCCAGTTCCAGAGCTGTGGCACTGGTGTCTCTGGTGTGACCCTGTCTCGGAAGTCTCACTTTGTGGGCCAAGCGCCATTATTATCCTCAATTTCTTTGTTGGTTTTGCACAGAAAGGGTCAACACATTAAGGAACTGAGTGCTGCATCACCAGATAGAGTTTTGCCTGTGCACATTTCCCACTATTCAGTGTAAATTAGCACCTTGGTTAGTCTTTGCTGCCACCTAATCATTTGGCTACCTCCAGTTGTTTCAGCTTCTCCTGCTTCCAACAGCCAGTTCATTATTACCCAATTTTCTACCTTGTATTTTGATTCAAGTTGTTTCTGCTCGCATTTCAACCCGTCAAACTCCAAGCACACAAGGAGCAGTCCAGCTGTACTGAGTCCCTCAGCACACGAGTCATTAAAGCGGAACTTCACCCAAAAGGGAAAGTTCCACTTGATTGCACCTGTTAGGAACGCTTTCACCAGTTGGTGGCACTGTAGCCCCCACACCTAGGGGCTGCAGTTCCAGTGTCCACCAGCAGGTGTCTCTTTGCAGTCAGGACCTGATATCATCTCCTGCAATCAAGCATCACCTGAGACTGTTTGCAGGAAGTGTATTTAAACCTGGGAGTGCTGTGTTAGCTTGACTTGGTATTGTTCCTTGTGCCTCTGTATCCTGAGACCTGTATCCCGAAACCTGCATCGTCCTGCTCCCCAGTTCCTTCTGACTGATCTCCCGTGGATGACCCTGCCCTGGCTTGAAGTTCATGGTTTGGACTTTCCTTACTGCTCTAGTTATATGCTTTTGGTTGGCTTCACTATTTCTATTTTGGTTGTGCGTTTTAGTTCTCTGTCACACCTTATAATAAATCCTCTTATTTTAGTTACACTTTTGTTTGGTATTTTCTGTGCAGTCCACACATTTCTGGCCACACCAGTTTTCTGACAGCACCCTCCTCTTTAACAATTGCCATTTTTTTGGGGGATTTTGACAGGGACCCGCTCCCACTTCCGGAGGCAATCCGAGGGGAAGTTCAGCCCACATCCTTTCCCCCACAGCCTTCTGGGATACATCACAGGTCCCAGAAGACCGAAGGACCATTCACAAAGCACAGTGTGGCTAGTGCACATGCATTGGGAAACTGGCTGTGAAGCCCTGATGTTTCTAGTCTAGCTTGCTGCTTTACCAATTCTTGATGATCCAGACAGATCATTATTTAAACTTATGATCTTAAGTATCACCTTACAACCATTCCTGTCACAGCATACTTTACTAGATCTGTGAGTGTTTGGCCTATTAGCTTCACATAACTGTTTCCCAGGTTTGTAAGACTGCCACCTGGTCTTCTATGTGCATTCTCTAAATTTTAACTGGTGAATGTTCATCTCATGCCATCTTCTGGTTAGGCATGGACCGAACGTTCCCCGGTTCAGTTTGCGGCAGAACTTTTGACCACTGCAAAAGTTCGGAACTGAATAATGAACCCCATTGAAGTCTATGAGACACGAACTGGAAAATCAAAAGTTCCCGTTTTGAAGGCTTATATGCAAGTAATTTGGCATACAAAGGATGTAGGGGTCTGGGTATTGCCCTGAGGGGCATGTACAGTATCTCACAAACTTGAGTACACCCCTCACATTTTTGTAAATATTTTACTATATCTTTTCATGTGACAACACTGAAGAAATGACACTTTGCTACAATGTAAAGTAGTGAGTGTACAGCTTGTATAACAGGGTACATTTTCTGTCCCCTCAAAATAACTCAACACACAGCCATTAATGTCTAAACCGCTGGCAACAAAAGTGAGTAAACCCCTACGTGAAAATGTCCAAATTGGCCCAATTAACCATTTTCCCTCCCCGGTGTCATGTGGCTCATTAATGTTTCAAGGTCTCAGGTGTGAATGGGGAGCAGTGTGTGTTAAATTTGGTGTTATTGCTCTCACTTTCTCATACTGGTCACTGGAAGTTCAGCATGGCACCTCATGGCAAAGAACTCTCTGAGGATCTGAAAAAAATCATTCTTGCTCTACATAAAGATGGTCTAGGCTTTAAGATTGCCAAGACCCTGAAACTGAGCTGCAGCATGGTGGCCAAGACCATACAGTGGTTTAACAGGACAGGTTCCCTCAGAACAAGCCTCACCATGATCGGCCAAAGAAGTTGAGTGCATGTGCTCAGCGTCATATCCAGAGGTTTTCTTTGAAAATAGGCAAATGAGTGCTGCCAGCATTGCTGCAGAGGTTGAAGGGGTGGGGGGTCAGCCTATCAGTGCTCAGACCATACGCCGCACATTGCATCAAATTGGTTTGCATGGCTGTCATCCCAGAAGGAAGCCTCTTCTAAAGATGATGCACAAGAAAGCCTGCAAATAGATTGCTGAAGACAAGCAGACTAAAGACATGGATTACTGGAACCATGTCCTGTGTTTTGATGAGACCAAGATAAACTTATTTGGTTCAGATGGTGTCAAGCCTGTGTGGCGGCAAAAAGGTGAAGAGTACAAAGATAAGTGTGTCTTGCCTACAGTCAAGCATGGTGGTGGGAGTGTCATGGTCTGGGGCTGCATGAGCACTGCCAGCACTGGGGAGCTACAGTTCATTGAGGGAACCATGAATGCCAACATGTACTGTGACATACTGAAGCAGAGCATGATGCCCTCCCTTTGGAGACTGGGCCGCAGGCAGTATTCCAACATGGTAACGACCCCAAACACGCCTCCAATATTACCAGCACCTTGCTAAAGAAGCTGAGGGTAAAGGTGATGAACTGGCCAAGCATGTCTCTAAGACCTAAACCCTATTGAGCGTCTGTGGGGCATCCTCAAATGAAAGGAGTAGGAGAGCAAGGTCTCTAACATCCACCAGCTCCACAATGTCATCATGGAGGAGTGGAAGAGGACTCCAGTGGCAACCAGTGAAGCTCTGGTGAACTCTATACCCAAGAGGGTTAAGGCAGTGCTGGAAAATAATGGTGGCCACACAAAATATTGACATTTTGGGCCCAGTTTGAACATTTTCACTTGTTGCCAGCAGTTTAGACATTAATGTCTGTGTGTTGAGTTATTTTGAAGGGGCAGCAAATTTACACTGTTATTCAAGCTGTACACTCACTGTTTTACATTTTAGCAAGTGTCAAGTGTCATTTCTTCAGTGCTGTCACATGAAAAGATATAATAAAATATTTAAAAAACTGTGAGGGGTGTACTCACTTTTGTGAGATACTGTATCACTGAAAACAAAGTTTGTAAAAAAATATTTTTCAATGAGCAGTGATTTACTGATGCTTAATCGGTTCCCGACCGGCTTGTGTACATTTACTGCTGCAGAGTGGCAACGTAGCGTGAATCACCGTTTATGAACAGTGATTTGCGCAGGCGCAGCTAGCTGGCAGGAGCATGCCGCCGCCAGCATGCTCTCGTGCCAGCCGCATGCTCCCTGAGTGTGGCCATGGGTCACGTGGGCTCGATGTCCGACGGCGATCTGCGATTGCCTGAAACAGAAGAAAAGCAGGGATGTAAACACGGCGGTTCCCCGTTCTGTCAGGCGGCATAACAGGGATCTACTGATCCCATCATCGGGATCAGTTATATCTGTCATGTCCATGCCAGCCCAGCCCCCACACAGTTAGAGCACGCTGAACACAGTTAACCCCTTGATTGAGCCCTGCAGGTTAACCCCTTCCCTGCCAGTGACATTGATACAGTAATCAGTGGCTATTTATAGCTCTCAGTGTCAAAAATGTCTGATCTGTCTGCCGCAATATCGCAGTCCTGATAAAAGGTTGCCATTACAAGTAAAAAAAATAAATAAATAGTAAAAATGCCATAAATTAATTCTTTGTAAACTTTTGCGCAAACCAATCAATATATGCCTATTGCAATTTTTTTACCACAAATATGTAGAAGAATATATATCGGTGATCAAATACCACCAAAAGAAAGCTCTATTTGTGGGAAAAAAGTATGTCAATTTTGTTCGGTTAAAGCAATGCAGTGCCGAATTGCAAAAAGTGTTCTGATCAGGAAGGGGGTAAATCCTCTCGGGGCTGAAGTGGTTAAAGTGAAACCATAAAAATGAGAAACAATAAAAATGAAAAATTCCTTTAAATATAGTGCCTGGGGGCCCCCTTAGTTTGCCTGTAAAGTGGCACATCTGTACCATGTATAGAACCTGCTGTAGCAATAATGACATTTATAAAGCTAAAACAATGACATTTTCCGTGCAAAATGTCTTTATTTTATAAACAATGGCTTGGGGAGCCAGTCTGTATGATAAGGCCACAATTTAGTGCACTCAGAACAAGATTAGAGATTTTTTACATAAATTCTGGTATTTCTTTCGCAGACTTTGGATAGAACTAACGGGTGCGGAAAAATTGGGCTTTGGGTGTTGGTGGTGCCTTCACACCATAACCCTATAGAATTAGCCTTGCTGTCAAAAAGAGAAAGGATATGCCCTGGCCAAACAGGTGCGGAGAAATTGGTCCTTGAGTGTTAATCGTGCCCATGAAACCTACACCAAAAAAAATTCTTCCAGTTGAAATCAACACCCACAAAGCTAGGCAGCCTAGACAGTCTTTAAGAGATTCAAAATCCAGCTGCTGCTAATCCAGGACTGATTCATTTTGATAAATGTCAGCTGGTCCACAGAGTCTATGGACAGACGCGCTCTCTGATCTGTCACAAAACCTCCAGCAGAACTGAATGCCTGTTCAGAAAGCATGCTAGATGAAGGGCAGCTCAGCAGCTCGATTGCATTCTGGGCAGGTAGTGGCCAATGATCTATTCTCATGACCCATTAACCCAGTGGATAATCAATTGGAAAGCTTTCCATGTCTGTTTTTTGGCCCTAGATAATCTCCCACTATATGATGCAGACACTGCCGGTGGGATGTGGAAGCTAACAGCCCTGGGCACCGAGGACTAAAAAAAATGTTGAAAAGCATCACTGAGGCGGCCCTCTTCTTCGCCGCTCTTCTCTTGACCAACAGAAGCCTCAAAACTATGTTTTCCATGAGACTGTAACCTAGAGCCTGGAAAGGCATTACATAAACTCCTCTTTAAGGTGTGCTCAAGAGATTTCATCTTTTGCTCCATCTGTGGGAACAGGATGAGTTCTGAGACTTTCCCCTTCGATCGGTGGTCAAGGAGGGTTGCCAACCAATAGTGATCCTTCTCCTTGATGTCACAAATTCTTGGGTCCTTTAGCAGGCTTTGAAGAATGAGGGAGCCCATGCACTGTAAATTTGCAGAGGTATGAGAAGCAGACTCATCGGGGTCACTGAGGATTACAGTATCTGGAACTGCCTCCTCCCAGCCAAGTACTACTCTCAAGGGTTCTGGGTATGGAAAACCATCTGTAACATGCCTTCCTCTGCTTCAATGCCTACAAAACTGCCATAATCCTCCTCCTCTTCCACCCTCTCCTCTTGTGTGTTGTATGGCATTGCAAAAATGGTGTCTGCATAACCTGCAGACCTTGCAAGGAAAGGAAGTCCTCTTCTTCCTCCTGCTTCTCTGCCTCTAGTGCCCTATCCATAATGCTATGCATAGTCTGCTCCATCAGGAACACAACAGGGATTGTGTCACTGATGCATGCATTGACATGGCTCACCATCCTTGTTGCCTCCTCAAATGGTGACAGTACAGTGCATGCATCCTTTATCAGCAGACATTGTTATGGGTAGAGAAAGCTGAGCCGGCCTGAGCCTGTCATTGTGCCATACTCACACAGGTACTCGTTAAAGGCCCTCCACTGCATGTGCAGCCACTGTAGCATTACCAAAGTCGACTTCCACCTGGTGGACATGTCACAAATCAGGCAGTTTTTGGGCAAGTGGAATTCCTGCTGAATTTCAGCCAACCGAGCACTAGCTATGTATGACTGCCTGAAATGACTGCAGACTTTTCTGGTCTGCTTTAGCAGATCTTGCAGCCATGGGCACCTGCTTAAGAAACACTGCATCACTAAATTGAGGACATGTGCCAGGCATGGCACATGTGTCAACTTTCCCATGTGTCAGTGACCTCATCATCATCATCCCCTCCATCCTCATCATCACTGGAGCTAACTTGGCAATATGCTGTGGCTGGGGGAGCATGACTACCAATTTGTTGTTTACCAGTGTTTTCCCCTCTCTGTAGGCTCATGTTACTCCCTCCCTAACCTCAGAAAAAAGATCTGAATCAAGTAATGTCTGTGCATCATCAAGGAGCAAGTGGCTGAGGCTGTGTTCAAATAACTCTGCCTGATGATGGGGCTATGGCAGGAGTAGTTGTGGTCAAGGAGGCAGAATAAGCCAATCTGGCAGCTGCAGTGGACTATGCACTAGTCTCTGCTTGGGTGATGGAGGATGAGGATGGTTTAGTAAGCCAGTCCACCATCTTCTCTGTATGCTGTGGCTGGATAGCATGAGCAACATCACTAAACAGAGGAAATGATGCCCTGCCTGAGGACGGACCATGTCCACCTTTGCCTGTGGACACAGACGTTGCTGGTCCCCTCACAGTGCCATTGGAATGCTTGCCTCTTCTTGTTGACCTCCCAGATACGATGGGGGGGGGGGGGGCGCTTATTAACAAAATGTAATAAAGATGGGGAAATGTGTACGTGGATGCACTTTAATCAATGGAAAGTAGTGTTTGGTGCACTTTAACTTGAGTACTCACTACACAGACACACTCCACTGACACACTACAATATACTGCAGTAAAACTGTACTGACACACTGAAATATACTGCATTAAACATGCACTAATGCACTGCATTATACTGCAGTAAACCTGCAATAACACACTGAAATATACTGCGTTAAATGTGCACTAACGCACTGCAATATACTGCGGTAAACCTGCAATGATGCACTGAAATATACTGCATTAAACGTGCAGTAATGCACCGCAATATGCTGTGGTAAACATGCAATAAAGCACTGACATATACTGCGTTAAACGCGCACTTATGCACTGCAATATACTGTGGTAAACATGCACTAACGCACTGAAATATACTGCGTTAAATGTGCACTAATGCCCTGCAACATACTGCGGTTAACCTGCAATAATGCACTGTAATATACTTCGGTTAACCTGCAATAACGCACTGTAATATACTGCGGTAAAGCTGCAATAATGCACTGAAATAGTTTAAACATGGAGTAATGCACTGCAATATATTGCGGTAAACTTGCAATAATGCACTGAAGTATACTGCATTGAACATGCACTAACGCACTGCAATATACTGTGGTAAACGTGCAGTAACACACTGAAATATACTGCAGGAAACCTGCCCAGACAAAATAAAATTACACTGCACTCACACTGCACTATCACTAGATTCACACTAAATTAATACTTTACACTCACAATAGCCCACTATAGCACACTAACTCACTAGTAGCACTGAACAGAGCCCTGCTCTATCTCTTTCCACGCCAATATCACTCTGCAAATGGCCGCTATGGGAAGAATATTTTATAGTGTGGGGTGGAACTAAGAGTAAAGAGCCATGATTGGACAGAGTCATTATGGCAATGTCCAATCATGGCTCTGACAGTGCTGTGTGCCCTGAATGAGCACAGCTTGTGTATATAGGTACTTATGAACTGCTAGTTACAAACCTCAAAACATAAAGTGAAATACCAAAAAGGGAAACAGCTGCAACCATTAGCTAGTGATCTCCAACACTAAGTAAATTGTTAATATCTGAGAAGAATGGTGCACTTGTTCATAAAATTAACTCTTTATATATATGCAATCAATTATATGAAAACAACAATCAAATGTAAATGAGAGTCAATTGTGCAAAAAAAAAAAAACACCATACAATTATTGCCCAATTAGATCTGTGTATATTAAAACTAGCCAATAAAACTGTGTTTGTGAATCAAATGAAACATGCAGGTGCTCAGTCCACAAAGTTACATCTGCTGTTGCTGAGAAATGTGTCAAAAGGAAATCCTTAACATAATGTGTCAGTGAACTGGAACCGCCGCCTATAGGTGAAATAGCTGCTCACCACAGGGAATGACAGATCGGTCAAACTAAGCTTTTTATAGCAGAGATCTTCAGGTGCTAATCCCTTCCATCACAAGGGCCTGCCTGCTTAGATCCACACTTCACACCACTGATCACTCTCTGGAGGTCTTTGACTCTCTGAATCCTTGCCTCTCGATTCACAACCCACTCAGAATAAAACAGATATTCATAGAGCATATTGCCACACATTTATTAAAGATAGCAACATATTCGCTCACATTATAATCAGTAGAATACCGCATGTAAAAAATTCAGGGGTAAGATCACCTTCTCATCGAACTTCTATACACCAGAGTCACCGGAAATGATGTCATAGGCTTCAGCCGACACGTTGCGTCACTGGTCACGTGACGTCTTTCATTGCTTCAGCCAATCGGGGCTTCCAATACACTGTGCAGGAGCGCAGTGCATTGCGGTAGTTTGGCAGACCAAACAAACAGTCAATGCTCTGATAATTCAGGTATTTGTCAAAAGGGCCGAGCCTTTCGTCCCGCAATACTTTTGGTGATCGCTGAGTTACAAGCAGTTAATAGTTTCCTGTTGTTTATTGTGGGATTGTTATTGTTTTGTTGACTGTGTTGCCCAACCCTTCAGTTATACTGCTTTGAACATTCTAATTGTCTCAGAATCCTGCTTCCTTTAATGAAATAGAAAGAACATTTTATTTTTGTACTGATTATAAAATCAATTTTTTGTAGTTCATTAAGTGAAAAAGTGACAAAACTGAAGCAAGCAGGGAGAGGGAATTATACTGGGATGGTCTCTGTTTTGTGTGTCCAAATCCTCCTGTAGGGAGTGATGCAAACCAAATGTTTATGAATAGAGTTGAGCAAACTTCTGGAAGTCCAGGTTCGGCTGGTTCGGCCGAACTTCGGGACAAAGTACGGGTTCGGGTCCGGACAGAACCCGAACTTTGTCCCGGACCCCGAACCCCATTGAAATCAATGGGGACCCAAACTTTTAGGCACAAAAATGGCTGTAAAAAAGTCCTGGAAAGTCCTAGAGGTCTGCAAAAGGAAGGAAATGGGGGTAAGGGTGGGACAAGTGCCCTACAAAGAAATGGGGACAGGGAAATAACTAAAAGCATTTATAAAAAAATAATTTAATAAAAAAATCAAAAATGGAGGTGGATGTGGACCATCTTCAAACTGTGTCTGAAAAGTATTAATTAACGGTAGAAGCCATATCACTGTTCTAAAATCATCTTCAAACTGTGTCAAAAAAGTATAAATAAGCCGGGAGAACCCATATCACTGTTCTGCAAGCATCTGGAAACTGTGTGTAACACTTTAACTAAAACCGGGACAAACCATACTACTGTTCTGCAAACATCTGGAAACTGTGTGTAACACTTTAACTAAAACCGGGCGAACCCATATCACTGTTCTGCAAACATCTGGAAACTGTGTGGAAAGATTGCAGACATGTTAAAGTCCAGTCTGTGTGATAAGAATTGCTCTCTTTATAGCTACAGTGAAAGAGAGTTGTCACCCAGGGACAGAAAGTCTTGTTATTTCCATTATTACCAGCCAAAAAATAAAGAAAAAAAAAGCATGACAAAAAGAATGCAATTTAGAGACCGTAAGCTGCAATATTTACTATATATTTTTGTAAATGATTGTTTTTGGGTTTTCAATAAGTTAAGTGAAGATAATTCCATCCTAAAAATACCATTCATTTCCTGTAAAAGCCAAGCTTGGCTATCCCCCCGATGCCTTTCAAGCTTTTCTATCAGTTAGCAAAGAATACCTTTTTCATAAAGAAGAAGACGCTGGAAGAGACCAGTAAAAAATTTACAGAAGATGGTGAGTTATGGATACAACCTCAGCTTCCTCTCAAACTACTGCTTTTTCCATCTGAGATTTTAGCTGACAGCTACCTTTGTTTATACATTTTGTTAACCTAATGCTCCGTTTACACCACCCAGGTTTATAAAAGGCGTACATTAAAGCAACCCTCTCACCACCCCATTCCTAATCAGATGAACATTCTAAGTAAGGTATCCATTAGTCAGACTGGCTATATTTTTATATTTCTCTCCACTTTCAGAAATAGATTTTAATTCTCAATCATTTTTATTATCATTTATTATCAAATTATTGAAATTTTCTCATATCAAACAAAGAAATTGTAAATACAGATTTTCATAACCATACCTACAAAGTTTCAGAACTCCAAACAAATCTGTTAGTGGAAAATATATAATACAGCTATACAAAATAATCATTCCAAGCACATTAAAGAGACAATACAGAGGCTTGGTAAAACTCGAAGTAAATATCTTAAGAAATCAAGCCGACCACTAAAGACATCAGTACTATCATAGAAACATATGAATCACTCCTAACAGCACATGACGACCTAATGAAGGCCATATCGATCTCCAGCATAGACCACATGACTGGGTATGTGCCCTCCAGGACAAGTCCCTCAGGAAAGGAGACCTACTAAGAGGTTGCCCCAGAGCGCCCCTACAGCAGGGACACCCCGTGGGAGAGCCCTCAAGTCCCTGGCACCCCAAATGGGGACAAACTGTGCCACGAACCGAGGACCCCCAACCCCCCCGGAGCCCCCCCAGAGAGCCACCCTCTTAAAATAAACCTCATAATTGTCTTCACCGGAACAGCATAGGAGCTCCTCAAGACTCCAAGGCCTTTAATGCCATATTAGCAGTCCCCATCAACATTACCTCTATAAAGGAAGAAGTTCACTAAGAAAAGTGAAAATAGAAAGGGAGGAAAAAAGAAAAGGATAGGAAAGAGAAAAAACGCCTTAAACGCCTCAAAAAGAATGAGTGTATCCAGAATACTGTCCCCAATATCCTTCAAACAATCATGGGTTTTGATACCCTCGGAGGCCCGGAGTTAGAGAAACTCCGACAAGTGTCACCCAGGGTTCCCAAGTTAGCTCGAATTCTTGTAGATTATCAGCAATTATACTAGCTATTCTCTCCTGAGTCATTATCCAGGAGATTTTCCTTATGGTTGCTTTTAGGGAAACCCTTTCCTGTTTCCACGCTCTAGCTATGGTAACCTTGGCTCCCAATAAAATAAAATGAATTAATTTTCTATTAGTTTTCGTTGTATTTGGGATGAGGTCATTTAAAAGCGCAATAGTAGGCGATCTAGCTAGTTTGCACCCGGTTACCTTATGAATAATACGGAATATTTTAGACCAATAAGACCTTATGCTTGGGCACTCCCACCACACGTGGGCCATGGTTCCCTGACGAAGACATCCCCTGAAGCATAACGGATCAACAGAAGGATAAAATGTATGCAGTTTAGCTGGTGTAAGATACCATCTCATCAGGACTTTTACACTGGCTTCAGATATCGTTGTGTTCAGGATGCCCTTATATGACCTGAAACAGGCAGCTTGCCACTTGTCCAGTTCCCAATCAAATTGGAGATCTAGCTCCCAGTTAGTCATAAAGGTTGATTTTTTTTAATGGGAAGTGTAAGTGCTTCATAAATGACCGAGATGCCACCCCTCTGCAGTGTTGGCTGACCCCGCCAGCGTTCATAGTCTGTAAAACTTGGAGGGAGTGGTTTATCCCTCCAAATTTTATGTAGAAAACTAGATATTTGGCAAAACGTAAACCTCTCTGAATTTGGTAATTCTAATTTGTTCAAGCAGTATTTAAGAGTGATTGGACCTGTTGCCGTGAAAAAGTGTCCTATGCGAAACAGCCCCTTGTTTAGCCACCATTGGAAGGCTTTAATATCCAACCCCAGGGGAAAGTCCGGGTTGTGGAAAAGATGTGCTAAAGGTTTAACAGAAGAAACCAGAGATGAAGTGTGTCTATTTTTGTCCCATAGAGCTAGTTCTTTGGAAAGTGTAGGGGCCAGAATTGGAGGTCTATCTTTGGGGGAACACCATAAAAGAAAATCGAGCATGTGCCTCGGAGTAGCCTGACTTTCCAAACGTACCCAGTCTAGCCTCTCCTTCTTAAAGTATATAGAAGACAATTGAGCAAGCCTGGCAGCTTGAAAGTATTTCACATGGTGGGGTAATCCCAGTCCACCCTTGCGTCTATGATGGAATAGGGTTTGTTTAGGGATCCTGTATCCAGAGCTTCCCCATATGAACTTAAGAATTTTACTTTGAAAAGCAGAGATATGATCTCTCCGGATGGGGACTGACAAAGAGCAAAAAAAGTACAGGAGTCTCGGTAGTCATTTTCACCGAGTTAACCCTCCCAAGCCACAAGATCTCTTGTTTCGCCCAGAGCTTCAGATCACCTTCTAGTTTTCTAAACATTTGGGGATAGTTACTACTGTATAAGGATTCATATTTAGATGTAAGGTTGATACCTAGATATTTAATTGATGAATCGCTCCACTTGAACTGGAAATCCTTTTTAAGCTTGGAAATTATCTCTGGAGGTAGAGAGACATTTAACGCTTGTTATTTATTATAATTAACCTGGAGCCCTGATATCACTGAGAATTCCTGAAGGATCTGACATAATAGGGGAAGGGAAGATTTTGGGGAGGTCATAAAGATCAGGATATCATCAGCAAAGAGACCACATTTATGTTCTTGAAGACCGCATCTCACTCCTGATATAGCATGATTATCTCTGATGGCTATGGCTAGTGTCTCTATTGAAATGGCAAAAAGCAATGGGGATAGTGGGCAACCCTGCCTAGTACCCGTTTTAATTGAGAAAGCATCAGAGTAGAATCCTTGCAATTTAATCATAGCTTGTGGTGTAGAGTAAAGTGCTCTAATAAGTCCTATAAATCTCTCCCCAAAGCCCCAATGCTGCAGCAGTGACACCAGGTAAGTCCACAACACCGAATCAAACACCTTTCGCAGGTCCAGAGAAAGCAACATCCCCTCCTGCACTGGCCCTACTGTCCAATTGGTTTGAAGTATTGAGACTATATCGATTGCCCTTCTTACTTGATCCGGGCCCTGTCGGCCAGGAATGAAACCTACCTGGTTTCTATCAACATATTGCCCAATAAAAGTAGCAAGCCTATTCACCATTATCTTAGTTAAAAATTTAAGGTCATTATTTATAAGGGAAATCGGGGGATAATTGTCTATATCTTCTGGGTTTTTATCGGGTTTTGGGATCACGGATATGTATGCTGTGTTCAGGTGCTTCTCAACCGGGTCCCCCTTCATTTTAAGGTTAAAAAATTGTGTCATATGTGGGGCCAATGTTTTGGCAAAGGTTTTGTAGTAAGGACCAGAGAGACTGTCTGGCCCTGGGGCTGAGCCCTGTTTGAGATCTTTGATGACCCCCAGAACCTCCTCCTCTGAAATAGCTTCCTCCATTAAGTCTCTATGATGATCTGTAAGAAGGGGTAAAGAGATGCCCTCAAGATACTGATTTATTATTTCTGAATTCTCGCTAGTTCCGGGGGTATAAAGATTCTCATAATATTTCTGAAAAGCTCCAATGACAATGTTAGGGTTGGAAGACGGGGGATTAGCATCTACCCTAATATTGGGCATAGAAAATTGCCTTGTCCTAGGGGAAAGTTTCTTTGCTAGAAATGAACCTATTTTATTACCCTGAGAATAAAATTTAGTTTTAGACCAGCGAATGGCCTTCTCTGCCTTTGTAGTGAGCGCGAGGTTAAGCTCAAGTTTCACCTTGTCCAGTTTATCCAACAGCAACTGAGAGGGATGGGCCTTATGTTCCGCCTTAATAGCTAAGAAGGACTCTTCCAACTTCTGCACGTGAAGTCCTTTTTCCTTTTTAATCTTAGAAGCCAATTGTATAAATTTGCCTCTAATAAAGACCTTATTGGCAGCCCAAACCGATTCTACCGACGTTTCGCCTGTCATATTAGTAGCGAAGTATTCCCTGAGACTTATCTATTATAGAGACATTAACTGAATCCATAAGTAGTGACTCATTCAATCTCCAATGTGGTTTCGGGAAGAGCCTAGACTGGATGCGGATGGACATCGACACTAGAGAGTGGTCTGAAAGTACTGTGTCGTGAATGGGGGCCTCTAGGATGTTAGGTAGAGTATAGAATGGGGCAAATAAGTGATCAATTTTAGAATATGAATTGTGGGGACTGGAGTCGTGAGTAAAATCCCTGCTACGAGGATGTTTGTCCCTCCAAACATCAATTAAATCCTGAGAGTGGAGGAGTTTGGCAATACGAAGGCTGGCTTTAGTTGGGCGTAACAGTTGGTTTCCTAGGGGTCTAGTTTTATCTAAAGATTGATCAAATGCGACATTCGAGTCGCCGGCAAAAATTATTGTACCCTCCAAGAAGGGGGAGAGGGCCGCAAACATTTCCTGAAAGAACTTAAACTGTCCCTGGTTGGGAGCATAGTATGAAACCAGTGATATGATTTTTCCTTCAAAAGTTCCTTTCACTAGGATGTACCTATCCTCTGAGTCCTTAATGTCTAAGAGTAACTTGAAATTACAGTTTTTAGAAAATAGGATAGCTACTCCTTTTGTTTTGGATTCCGCATTGGCTAGGAAAAAGCATGGGAAATAAGAATGGAGGAAATTAGGGTTGAATCGGGCAGAGAAGTGGGTTTCCTGGAGTAGGATGATATCTAATTTCAAAGATTTGTATAAATCCCCAATCTTCTTGTGTTTGATGGGGGAATTTAGCCCTTGCACATTATGAGTGGCAACCCTGATAGGGACCTGTTGAAGATCAGCCATCCTTTAAATTACAGAATAAGTATCTAATAAAGGCAGCACTTACCCTTCCCGGGTTTTTATCATTATCAAAAATACCACTTCTCTGCTTGAAGAAAGGACCTCGATCTGAATACACTATAGGAGGCAAGAAGAAGACACAAAGAAAAAAGGAAAGGAAAAACGGGAAGATGCCTAAGGCAATAGTAAACCTTATGAACCAATCTAGACATTTAAGTGGCCCTGAAAAGGGCCATTTTCTCAGATTAAGGTGTTTGTGACCAGGGAGGGAGAAAGAATAGAGCCCCCTGGACACCCTTTGATGTAGAACAAAAAAGTCTAGCGCTAACCACTAGACAGCCCATCCCTGATCCAATAAATCAGGTCAAATGGGGTCGTGACTACGACATGGAACTGTGAGGACGTCTTTTTATGAGCTCCTCCGGAGATCGTTATATTAACTCCATTAACACCGATTTTCACCGAGTCTTTGACTACGGGAATGATGGGGAAGAGGACGGGACGATCACAATCACTCAAGAGCTCTGCCGCGGGCTCCATTAAGCGATTTCTCGCTTCCGACCTCGAGGATCCGCTGGACGCGGGAGAGCTAGGCCGCTCGCCCCACCAAAAGCATTCATCGAGACACAGCTCCCCGGCCTCCTCGTGTGGCTCGTGTAGAGCCGAGGGCTCTCAAAGTCACTCCGAGGTCGCAGCACTGGTGAGCGGACTCCCTACCAAACTAGAATTGGCCTCCATGCTCCATAGCCTGGAGCGCACCATTAAGAAGGAAGTATCTGCCGTCCGCTCTGACCTGACTCAAGTGCTTGGCAGGGTAGAGGAATCCGAACAACGCCTAGACTCCCACGCCGCTGCGATACGAGAATTACAGGCTAACACCAGACGCCTGGCCCTCGCTCACAGGATGGCTCTGTATAAGTTGGAGGACCAGGAGAACAGATGCCGTAGGAACAACATAAGGATCCGAGGACTTCCGGAAGCTACCGGAGATGGAGACCTGTTACCATCGGTTCGAGGCATCTTTAACCAACTACTGGGCAACGCGGCAGACCATCCACTCAAACTAGACAGAGTGCACAGGGCCCTCCGTCCTAGTAATGCGGCTCCATCAGCGGTAGCCAGGGATGTAATCTGTCGTGTCCATTATTATGAAGAAAAAGAGCTCATCATGCGGAAGGCGAGGGAGGCCTCGTCCCTGGATTTTGATGGAGCTGTGCTCTCTTTCTACCCGGACTTGGCCAAAGAAACGCTAGATCGTCGCAGGGCCCTGCGGCCTCTACTTGAGAAACTGCGTGGCAACTCGATCCAATACCGCTGGGGATTTCCGGCCTGTCTCATTGCCTCCAGGGAAGGCCGCACCGCGACCCTTCGCTTTCCAGAAGACCTGGAAAAGTTTTGCTTGGATCTCAACATCACACCCCCAGAGCTCCCTGGTTGGCAAGAGGACATCCCGCTGACCGAAACCACAGTGGAACCCCAGTGGCACAAGGTTCCTAGTAGCCGTCGTTCTAACACTCCGGGATCCGCCCGCAAACACTGATTTGTGTTCCCCCCGATCCTCCTGCTCTACAGTTCAATGGCTCTCCATGAGTCACGTTTGGATGGGTATGTTTAATCCTCCTTTGGCGTTCGGCTGGCATTCGGGCTAACATTCTGAATCAGGGCTCTGCATTCAAGTTTATGCTTTACCTCTTGTTTACTCTATCCTTCTCCCCCCATAACTATAACTGTTTTTGGCTCTCCTGACAATGTAGGCCTCGCCTCGGCCCTGGCTAGGGGCGCCCGGCTTTACGTACCCCGGCCTGATAACATTCCTGGTCTAATAACGAAGGTACAGGGGGCCCACCCATGTGTGGTATTCCACAAGAAGTTTTTTCTTTTTTTCTCTTTGTTTTGTTGTATTTTTCTTTGAGATCGTCTGGTTTATAGGGTTTATTTGGTTTATGCTATGGTGTGTTTCATGACTTAATGCACTGTATACGGGTGTCGCTGGGGGTCGCCCTCCCGGGGTGGTGGGAGTGCCTTGGGTGCCGTCCGGGGGCTTGGGGCGCTGGGAGCGGGGTGTGTGGCCTGCTGCGCGCCGGGGCTGCAGTGGCCGGGGCGGGTCGGGCGTCCGCATGTGGGGGGGCCGGGGGCACGTGGGGGTCGGGGGTGGGCTATGCCTGCCGCCGGCCTTGCGCGTGCTTCAGGGCCTCTCCGCGGGTGGTCGCTGCGCCTGTGCTGGTGGCTGTGGCTCTGGTGCGCTGGTGGGCCGGCGCGCCCAGCTTGACTGTGCTTTGGCCTTTTGGACGGCTCGGGGTGTCTTGGCCGCGGGGGCGACCAGTGGTGAGATGTACCTGTTTGTAATGGTGACGGGGGACCCGTGGGTCTCGTCGGGCCCATGGCCCACGGCGCTAGGGACGGTGCCCAACAGGGCGCATAGTGGCAGTACGTCTTAAGGAGCCGTTGCTCTGCCCGAGACACACGCGCCCCCTAGAGCCGATCTTGTATACTAATTTAACCTTATTTGATAAATGTCATAATGACAAGGTGCAGTGACACAGATCCCAGGGGGGCTCATTCTCGTTCTCCACCCCCTTATGACAGAGGCGCCCGGGACAGGAGCCCCTCACCTTTTGGGGGCCGGTCGCCTCACGGGCGGCGGGGACGCCGCAACCGCGTGGCGGGCTGGCGGGTATCACCCTTGCTGGGGGTGCTCGCTGCTTGGCCGCGCGGGGGCTGCGCCTCCACGCTGTGCACGGCATTGAGGTGCGTGCTAGGAATTGTCCTCATCTATGCTCCTTTTGTTATTCTTTATGCAGTATTAATGATTCTTTCTTTGTTTTCTCTCCCCCCTTTTCATAATCTCTCCCTTGCCTTTTCCTCCCCTCTCCTCCCTCTCCTCCCGCATGACCGAGGCTGGGCCTTACGTGGAATTGACAGGTATGGAGGGTCTTCCTGTGACAACTATGGCGACAGTTAACCTCATCTCACTTAACACTAGGG
>BLSH010129420.1:135737-146771 GCA_018402905.1 Glandirana rugosa | reverse complement strand
GGTCTCGTCGGGCCCATGGCCCACGGCGCTAGGGACGGTGCCCAACAGGGCGCATAGTGGCAGTACGTCTTAAGGAGCCGTTGCTCTGCCCGAGACACACGCGCCCCCTAGAGCCGATCTTGTATACTAATTTAACCTTATTTGATAAATGTCATAATGACAAGGTGCAGTGACACAGATCCCAGGGGGGCTCATTCTCGTTCTCCACCCCCTTATGACAGAGGCGCCCGGGACAGGAGCCCCTCACCTTTTGGGGGCCGGTCGCCTCACGGGCGGCGGGGACGCCGCAACCGCGTGGCGGGCTGGCGGGTATCACCCTTGCTGGGGGTGCTCGCTGCTTGGCCGCGCGGGGGCTGCGCCTCCACGCTGTGCACGGCATTGAGGTGCGTGCTAGGAATTGTCCTCATCTATGCTCCTTTTGTTATTCTTTATGCAGTATTCATGATTCTTTCTCTGTTTTCTCTCCCCCTTTTTCACAATCCCTCCCTTGTCTTTCCTTCCCCTCTCCTCCCTCTCCTCCCGCATGACCGAGGCTGGGCCTTACGTGGAATTGACAGATATGGTGGGTCTTCCTGTGACAACTATGGCGACAGTTAACCTCATCTCACTTAACACTAGGGGTCTGCATGCACCAGGTAAGAGGCACAATTTATTTAGAGAACTAAAACGAATGCATTGTGACATTGCATTCATTCAAGAGACCCATCTGACACACACTACCACAACCAAACTATACTCACCAGATTTCCCTAACTGGTACTATGCCCTTTCTGATGTACGGAAGGCGAAGGGCGTCGCCATTGGTGTGCACAGGGGGACCCCCTTTAATTGTGAATCGCAGTTGGCGGATTTGGAGGGGAGATATTTGTTCGTGAGGGGTACTCTGGGGGGCACTAAATGTACTTTGGCTAACATCTATGCACCCAACCAGGACCAGGCCTCGTTTATATCATCTGCTCTCCGCAAACTTTTTGATTTTGCCCAGGGTTGTCTTATACTAGCCGGGGACCTCAATGTCCCACTAGAACCAGTCATCGACACCTCATCAAAGAGGTCAGCCGTCCCCCATAAGAAATTAAATTTCATTCGCAAAAAACTACATGATTGCCAATTAATGGACACTTGGAGAATCCTTAATCCAAATGGTAGGGACTTCTCCTACTACTCCTCGGTCCATAGATCCCATTCGAGAATTGATTATATTATGATCGACCATCACCACCTTGATTGGCTCCGATCTTCTCGCATTGAGGTCACAACGCTTTCGGACCATGCACCTATTTGCACCCAGCTAGTAGTCCCCTCCGTTCCCCACAAATGTAATAACTGGAAACTCAAAGACCATTTGCTGAGCGAGGACGTTGACATTAAGGGGGTCGAGTCCGATCTCCATTCATACTTCATTGATAATTCGTCCACCGAGATATCCCCGGGCACCATTTGGGAAGCCCATAAGGCATTTATCAGGGGTAAACTAATGGCATTAGGGGCTAGGAAAAAGAAAGAAAAAATCCAACAACAACAGGCACTCGTAAACGACATAGCCCGTTTAGAACGCACACCATTCTTCTGAGGCCCTACAGGAACTCACTCTGAAACGTGAGGAGCTTAAAACCCTTTACCACCTAGACCACAAACGCACACAAAAATTTTACGCACAGCAACATTACGAATGGGGGGACAAGCCTAGTAGACAGTTGGCCAGATATCTTCAGAAGAGGAAATCGGCGACTTTCATATCTCAAATTAAAACCACAGCGGATCAACTAGTATATGAGACATCAGAGATAGCCAGGGAATTTCGCACTTTTTATCAAAAGCTTTACCATGTACGTGATGCGGAAAGTGGCCCAAGCCGGGGCACTCAAATACAGGCATATCTCACCCACGCTAACCTCCCCAGATTACCTGACGCCCTTCTGGCTTCTCTTGAGGCTGACATTACTGTAGACGAGCTGAAGGGAGCGTTGAAAACCATGGTGAAGGGCAAGGCGCCAGGGCCGGACGGTTTTACCGTTATGTACTATCGCACTTTCCAAGACAAACTGCTTCCACACCTAGCTAATTACACTAGATCCTTCGCTGAAGGAGGCGTCCCGAGGGCAGAGACTCTACATGCCCATATCACGGTCTTACCCAAACAGGGGAAAGACCCTAGCCTATGCGGCAGTTATAGGCCAATATCGTTGTTAAACATTGATGCTAAAATCTATGCCAAAGCTCTAGCTAACCGTCTCCTCCCCCTCGTTCCCCAATGGGTATCCAGTGAACAAACCGGGTTCATACCCGGGAGGGAAGCACGAGATAACGCCCTCCGCACCCTCTCCTTGATGGCCCACGCCCGTGCGGTCTCCCAGCCCACCCTGCTACTCTCCACCGACGCCGAAAAAGCGTTCGACAGGGTGGACTGGGAGTACCTAATGGCCACTCTAGCACATCTAGGGATACAGTCGAAAATGTTAAATATGATTAAAGCCCTTTACAGCTCCCCCACCGCACAAATACGTATCAATGGCACTCTTAGTGAACCCTTTAATCTATTTAATGGCACTAGACAGGGGTGCCCTCTATCCCCCATTTTATTTGCCCTATCCCTTGAACCCCTATTAG
The DNA here is from genome assembly GCA_018402905.1 of Glandirana rugosa. Lineage (NCBI taxonomy): Eukaryota > Metazoa > Chordata > Amphibia > Anura > Ranidae > Glandirana > Glandirana rugosa. Next base: position 144,161 of record BLSH010129420.1, on the reverse strand, counting down.
CAACCATACGGCTTAATCCCAACATCCACGGTATACCTATTAACAAATTTGAACACAAATACGCTGCCTACGCAGATGATATACTATTTTATATCCAACAACCCACGGTTTCCCTTCCCAATTTACTCCGGTCCCTGGAATCCTTTGGATCCATCTCCAACTTTCGAATCAACTTATCCAAATCGGAAATACTTAACATATGGGTCCCAAGAAAAATAGCTGACACCTTGAAGCCCTCCCTACCCTTTACTTGGCAATCAAGATCTTTGAAATACCTTGGGATACATCTAACCCCATCTATAGCGGATTTATTCTCGGCGAATTTTATCCCCCTCTTAAATTCAATTAAACAGGACCTAAGCAGATGGAAACATTTGGCCTGCTCCTGGCTGGGCAGGATCAATGTAGTGAAGATGAATGTGCTTCCCAGGGTGCTCTTCATGATGCAGATGATCCCATATAAAATCCCCCCAGGCTTTTTTTCTTTATTAACCTCGGTTATCCTACGTTTCACCTGGGGAGGGAAACGTCCATGCATAGCTAAAAAAATCCTCTATAGAGATAAACACTCAGGGGGTCTCGCCCTGCCGGATTTCAAAAAATATCACCAGGCGATACTATTACAGAGAATATCTGACTGGAAACATCACGCAGAGTCCAAATTATGGGTCCAACTGGAACGTGATCTAGGCCATGCTGATCTCTTTTCACAAATCTGGATACCAAAGGCGCATAGATCACTGTCCTCACAAGTGTCCCCCCTGATCCGTTCCACACTGGATGCATGGGACTCTCTTCACAAAGTGAATGGGTGGCACTACAACTCACCGCTATTACCGTTGACGGGCCACACATTCTTCGCTCCGGGCCAAATAGACCCACAGTTTCGCTCCTGGCTACCTGAACCTAAGGCTCTACTACACCATGTGATTGTTAGGGGCGATATTGCTCCCTTAGAAACTTTCTCACGATCCTCCACACCAACTTTTATGGATCGGTGGAAATTTTTTCAACTGTCAAGATTTGTTAAGTCATTACAGAAACCCTTGCGCTCTTTGTCTGAACTAAACCCGATAGAGGAAATATTGGCGCTAGACCAACCACCAAATAACACCATTTCCCTCTTCTACAAAGCCTTGCAGGAACTAGGTGGTCACAAACCGCCCTACTTCTTGAAAGCATGGGAAACTGACCTGCAACAGCCTCTTTCGGATGATCAATGATCCAAGATCTTACAACTTACTCATGTTTCATCCATGGCATCCAAGGTAGCTGAGGTAAACTTTAAATTACTGGCCAGGTGGCATCTTACTCCCTCCACCCTTCACAGAATATTTCCGGAATCTTCAGCCCTGTGTTGGAGGGGTTGTGGCGAGATTGCCACGCACGGCCACATCTGGTGGTCCTGCCCAAAGATTCAACCTTTTTGGAGCCGGGTTCTATATTGGATAGAGAAAATCCAAGGTTTCCCCATTAAACATGATCCCTGGGTCATTTTATTTCATTGTACAGACGAACCAGTCGGCCGATATAAGAAGCTGATGACTCCCCACCTCCTCAATGCCGCTAAGGCACTCATCCCACGCCATTGGAAAACAGACATCATTCCCACCATTCAACAATGGCTGGATGCGGTTGATTCCACTTATCAAATGGAAGATCTCACTTATTCCATCAGGGATAAGGCCCCTCTAGCTAACAAAATATGGGCCGGTTGGTTCGCCTTTAAATTTTCTTCTGAATACTCTACTTTGAAGTCTTAACGAGGTTTCTTACTGTTCGTCTGTTCATGGATAGACATGTGTCACACGGAGGTCCCATTGTCCTCGTCCTGCATTACCACTCCCCCCCTCCTTTTTTACCCTTTCTTCCTCCTTCTACTCCCTGTTTCTTCTATACTGTTCTTTCTCTGTTTACATTTTACTATGCTTTTGACGTCTCCTTGCATTGTTAACTGGTAAAGTTGTAGAGAAGAGTTTACGAGTCAATAACTCTGATGGCTGAGATACGCATGCTGATTAACATATGTCAGTTAATTTTATCTTGAATAAGAGACATCTGAGATTTGCTTTGACTGTATGTTTATTCCATACTTTGTTATACATTGTTATGCTGTGGATATTTGTATTCCTTTTCCTTTTTATTCAATAAAAATATATTAAACTATAAATCAGGTCAAATGGAGAGGCAGAGGCATAAGTTGGCCTTCACCCATCCACGAGCCCTGTGAAAACACTATACAATAAGAACAGATCACAACTGATATTCTAAATTTCTGTGGGGCCTTAAAACTGACCCAATGCACCCCATTTCTCTCCCCTATTAAGGGATAGCAGCTCTCCCCATTGGTTCCAGTCTGACAACCCCCCCCCCCCCGAGAGGAGGAGTAGGGAAGTATTCACCAGGGAGAACCACTGACTCCCTTACTGAGCCCACACAGACTGGGTTAGAGGGCCCCGAAGTGTGGAAGAACTACAAGGGAGTTCCTTTCTAGACTGAGATAGAACAGTGACAAAGGGACCCCCAGATCAAACCCTGCCATCAGATTGAAAAGCATCACTATGAATACCAAAATATATAGTATTATAAGTCTCATTCTAGCAGTTTAAAAAGGGACAATAGTTATCATGAGTTCTGCAAAAAAATTTAGGTTAGAAATTAACTCTAGAACATAAAACAAAACCAGAGAGAGGAAGCCACGATATGTGTTCTCCCTCATAGCAGACAAACTGCTAGGGAAAAGTAAGTTGAACTTGACAGCAACCCAAGTCATGGAGGCCCATTTTCCTTTGCTCGTTTTGATTTAGCCTTCTTCCAGAGGGGGGGTCCTAAGACTGGTTGGAGACTGTCTTTTAGTTGAACTGGTGTTGCCAGAAGTGTCCATATCAGACTCCTGAGATATCAGTTTAGGTGAAGAAAGAGTTTCTCTCCTTCATGTAGGGAAGAGAAGGCATAGTCCCTATTTTTTAAAGAAAATTTGACCGCAAAAGGAAACGACCACTTATATTTGATTTCCTTCTCTGTCAGCACCGTAAGAAGAGGTTTCAGAGCTCTCCTTTTCTGTATAGTAGAAGGTGCGAGGTCTGCAAAAAATTTGGACCGGGTGCCCTTTACAAAGGATCTTGGCAGCAATTCTAGACTGTTTCATAACCCCTTCCTTTATAGCATAAAAATGGGGCTTGACAATTATGTCCCTCGGGGAACCATCTTTTCAGAGGGGCCCCAGAGCTCTGTGGGCCCTGTCTAGCTCCAAACAATGTTTAGGGGTGCCCGGTAGTAAATTGGTAATCAGATTTTGTATTGCTTCAGGAATGTCCTTGATCTCCTCTGGAAGACCTCTCACTCTGAAATTCTCACGTCTCAACCTATTTTCTAGATCATCAATTTTTTAGAGGGCCACATCCAATTGTCAGAAATAGATTTTATATTTTTAAGCACCCCGACACTTCCAAGAGTAATGGAAGCTGTGCACTCCAGAGAGATCCAGCTGTCCCCCTTCTCAGTCCTGATATCAGCCAATTTTCTGTCAAGGGAAGCTAGAGGACAATGGGGGAGGGAATTTGAAAGTAAAGCCAACCTGAATTATGGGTATGTGACTACCTTTACTCCACATGCTTATCTGGTGAAGTATTGGAAGGGAGTAAAGAAAAAAAAATGGATGTTTGATGTCATATTGCATGGTTTAGATTCTTGTAAGATCACATCTGACTGTTTTAGGGTGCTGAGAGTGTAGGAATTTTTCATTTTATTTATATAAATTTCATTTGTGCATACAGTATGTGGGTCAAATAGGAAAAGGTGCGTAAAATGTAAATTCTCCCATTTAGCAACCAACTAGATGGCCATAGTATCTTAACATATAAACATGCTGTCAGTACAGTTTCCCTTATTTAATCATCCTGTGAAGGGTTCTGTGCAGTATACTCTCATGATGCAGCCATAGTAAGCATAGCAGACTGCTGGAATGAATCAGAATGTATGCATATATTTTTTTTTTTATAGTTTTTAGAAAAGGGGTTAATTTCGGGAAGTTCAAGACAAACACAAAGGCTACAGGACCAATTTAAATGTGGTTGTAATACACACACACATAGAATATTTAGGTTCACTATGTTTAGGGGTGGCTGTCAAACCTTTTTCCCAACTGAACAAGCCACAAACGAAAAGCAAATGAAAGGCACTTCCAGACCACATGAAAGAAGACTAACTTGATATCAGCATATGGAACGGCAAGATAGACTAAGAGCAAAAGTTTATGCACAAAAGTACAGGATTAAAAGTTCCTTTTTTTGACCAGTTTTGGTAAGCAGAGTCTGTGGTTATGTTCTCTTATAATGTTATACAGGGAAAATTCAGATGTTAGAATAGAATATGAGCATAAAAGTCAGTTCTCTATGCAGCATGAGTTATTTTAAAAGTTTTTGTTGTTTTATCACAATATGTTTCTTATCTAAACAATCATTTCACAAAAATAAATATTGCTTAATATTTGGAATCATTATTTTTAAATTAAATAGCTAGCCACTGAAAGTTTTAATTTCCTATGATTCATTATTTTATCTCCTAAGTCAGAGCCAACCAAAGCAATTTCTAGTGTTGGATAGATGGGGCATGGATATTGAAATCAGGTTGGAAAAAAATCTTGAGAAAGTGAGGGAAGATGTGGCTGTTAAACGTTGTTACTAAGAAAGATGCCCACACTGGAAGATTTTACTTCCTGTTTTGGTGACAAATTTACTCCACTTACTTGCAGAGCCCAAAAGAACAGTCAGAGATTTCTCTCCTGGAATAACAGCAATAATCAAAAGTAGATAATCAGATCTTAGAAAGTTTCTTGTATTCAATAAAAAATAAAATTATTTCAGTTTCTTGATGAGGAAGGAACTGTCCTGCTGTAGTGAAAGGTATGGGGCTCCATTCCAGTCATCTTTGACCCAGGGAGCAGAGGGCATGCCTGAACTGGAGTCCCATACCATTTATCATAGCTGGAAAATATCTCCTTTTTCTTTCTTGGTTGTAAAGGCAGAAGATTTTTTTATCTCAATGCATTCTATGCATTAAGATAAAAAACCTTAAGTGTGCAGCAGCCCCCCTCAGCCCCCCTAATACTTACCTGAGCCCCATCTCAATCCAGCCATGTTGCATGAGAGACTCGGCTGCCCGGGACTCTCCCTCCTTATTGGCTGAGACAGCAGTGAAGAGTCATTGGCTCCCACTGCTGTCAATCAAATTCAGTAAGCCAATGAGGAGAGAGAGGGAGTGGTGCCGGACTGCGGCTCTGTGCCTGAATGGACACAGGGAGCTGTGGCTCGGCTTGGGTGCCCCCATAGCAAGCTTCTTGCTGTGGAGGCACTCAACAGGAGGGAGGGACCAGGAGCACTGAAGAGGGACATGCATCCTCAGTATAACCTAATCCCTTAAATATAACAGTCCAACAAGTCTGGAATGAAGCTGAGACCTCTGGGGATATTACCATTCAGTCAAAACCTTAAATTGATACTAAAGTCTCTTTTTTTTTGTTAAAAATAACAAACATATTATACTTACCTGCTCTCTGCAGTGACTTTGCACAGAGCAGCTCAGATCCTCCTCTTCAGTGTCATGGTCTGGGGCTCCACGAGTGCTGCCGGCACTGGGGAGCTACAGTTAATTGAGGGAACCATGAATGCCAATGTGTATTGTGACATACTGAAGCAGAGCATGATCCTCTCCCTTCGGAGACTGGGCCACAGGGCAGTATTCCAACATGATAACGACCCCAAACACACCTCCAAGATGACCACTGCCTTGCTAAAGAAACTGAGGGTAAAGGTGATGGACTGGCCAAGCCTGTCTCCAGGCCTAAACCATATTGAGCATCCTCAAATGGAAGGTGGAGGACCTAAAGGTCTCTAACTTCCACCAGCTTTATGATGTCATCATGGAGGAGTGGAAGAGGACTCCAGTGGCAACCTGTGAAGCTCTGGTGAACTCCATGCCCATGAGGGTTAAGGCAGTGCTGGAAAATAATGATGGCCACACAAAATATTGACCCTTTGGGCCCAATTTGAATATTTTGACTTAGGGCTGTATTCACTTTTGTTGCCAGAGGTTTAGACATTAATGGCTGTGTGTTGAGTTATTTTGAGGGGACACCAAATTAACACTGTTATACAAGCTGTGCACTGACTACTTTACATTGTAGGAAAGTGTAATTTCTTCAGTGTTGTCACATGAAAAGGTATAATAAAATATTTACAAACATGTGAAGGGTATACTTACTTTTGTGAGATATTGTATATTTATATGGTACCTGAAAAGTCCTATATAGACTATGCTTTTTTCTAAATATGTACATGCTGTCTTCAACATGAAGGCTTGATTAATAATTTCATTTTAGCATTCTTTAGCCAAACTGATATAGCAGGCTGCCATAAGTTGCATTATAATACAGATTTTAGGACAAGCTGTAAAGATATCAGTTTACACAGAATCCATCATGAACTGAAACACAGAGGAATATGGTTTTGAATAAATGTTCTTTATAATCATTGGAACTATTCAAATGAAGCTTTACTGGATTCTCCGAGAAACAACTACCGCATTTAATAAGTGAAGCAACCAGTGGGATGCTGTACACTAAGCAGGACAAGACTGTAATGAATACTTTACAGCAGCAAGCTAAGTGCTTTGTTGGCAGATTGTCTTGCTTTATGTTGTCAACCAACATAATTTTAGTCAGGAATAGCTATGGATAATTACTTGCATGATTTCTACATTACTTAGATATGTATCCAAACTGAATCACTAATGTCATGTTCAAGCTTCTGCTTGGATGGGATAAATAGTGCATTAAAATCACATTAGAACTTTGAACGATGGAAATGAATGAAAGCGTTCATATCAATGCTGTATTGACATTTTACCCCATTTAGTGACCTATTTTCATTGTGCAAATGTGCTCTGTATTGTCACACTATAAAGTTTTCTAATGTATTCCTTGTCTACCTCTAACCTGCTATTGTGTAAGGCAAGCAGCAGTTTAAATCAGCAAGGAGAAAAATAAGCATCTCTTTACACCATCATCTGTGATTGGTATATGATTCAATTGGTCTAGATTGGAGAAATTGCCTAGCAATCTTAGCATACATCAAATAAAGTAGGCAGGAGAAGAATACTTTCCCTTTTATGGTCTTTGTCCAGTCTTTTCCATTGGAGAGATCCATGGAAGAGGCGAGGGCTTCCAATGCAAAATAGGGGATGTAGTAAGAAAAGATTTGCTACAGGCTACCCTTGTACCAGTTTCTGTTTATACAACCTTCGGTGCTTGTATCAATATTTCTCTTCAAATGACAACTTGATTCATTCATTTATGTAAAGAGTTCACAGCCTTGCTGCTTTCCACATGGGTAAATCACAGACAACGTGTAATAAAAAAAAGAGCACACTGGCATCATGCAGCCTATAAAAAAGATTTATTACATGAAATCAAATTGCACTCACAAACATTACAGTGTAAGTCACAGCATTGTATGCAATACAATTTACATTGCTGCTACAGTGTACCAAGAACCATTAGGAACTCACAGCCTGGTCTGCTCTTCACCTGCAGTCATTATGTTTAGTTGCTGCAGCAATGTGCACCTACCCTTGAACCAGACATGTTATTATAAAGGTCAATCTATTGAGCATTCCTTAAAGCCCAAATTCAGGAGAAAAAAAAGTTTTCCTCTGCAGTGGGGCTGTGCCTGCACTGCAAGAATTAACTGCTTCATTTTGTCTAGGGGATTAGAGATAGACTTACCTAGTCCTCCAATCCTCCCCGCACTAGACCGATCCACATGGCTCTGCCCCCCCAATGGTCTAGCGTTCTTGTGTGGTGGACTTTTCCTGACATCTTCAAGCCCTTAGACCTGCTCTGGATGCGAGGATGTCAGGAAGAGTCCACTGTTGGTTTGTTTCGTAGCATCATGTGCCGCTGGAGTGAAGGAGTAGTTTTCTACTCTCCCCTGGACAAAATTAGCAGGTTGCCCTAAACTTGTACCGAACTTGACCCAAACTTGACCCCGGACCCCGAACCCCATTGAAGTCAATGGGGACCCGAACTTTTCGGCACAAAAATGGCTGTAAAAAAGTCCTGGCAAGTGCTAGAGGGCTGCAAAAGGAAGTAAAATGGGGGTAAGAGTAGGACAAGTGCCCTACAAAAAATGGGGATAGGGAAAATAACTTAAAATCAAATAAAAAAAATAAAAATGGGAAGGGGGGGTGGATGTGGTGTAGGAGCCTAGAACTAGGAGATGATTATAGAACAATAATCTGTCCCTTACAGCAACAGCGGGAACCTGACCCTATAGGAGTAGGCGATGATTTTAGAACAATAATCTGTCCCTTACAGGACCAGCAGGAACCTCTCCCTTTACCCTGTCTAATAACAAGATTTTAGTA
>BLSH010129420.1:112678-135143 GCA_018402905.1 Glandirana rugosa | reverse complement strand
AATAATCTGTCCCTCTAAGCAGTAGACTCTACTTAGTCCAGTCAGACCGTTCTGTAATGCAGGATGAGATGTTATTAGAGCTGCAATCTGTTCCTAAAAGCAGTAGTAGTAGTAATCTCTACCTAGTCCACAATCAGATTGTTCTGTAATGCAGGATGAGATCTGCAATCTGTCCCTCAAAGCAGTAATAGTAGTAATCTCTACCTAGTCCACAATCAGATCGTTCTGTAATGCAGGATGAGATCTGCAATTTGTCCCTCAAAGCAGTAGTAATCTCTACCTACTCCACAATCATATCTTTCTGTAATGCAGGATGAGATCTGCAATCTGTCCCTCAAAGCAGTAGTAGTAGTAATCTCTACCTAGTCTACAATCAGATTGTTCTGTAATGCAGGATGAGATCTGCAATCTGTCCCTCAAAGCAGAAGTAGTAGTAATCTCTACCTAGTCCACAATCAGATTGATGAGATGTTATTATATCTGCAATCTGTCACTCACAGCGCCGGCAGCATACTCTCCCTACACTAGCCAGAGAGCATGTGACATGCAGCACTAAGTAGTGACTTCAGCTTATAAAGAGGCTGGGTCACATGATGCACTGGCCAATCACAGCCATGCCATTAGTAGGCATGGCTGTGATGGCTTCTAAGGGCAAACCAGTGAAACGCTTGTTGATTGGCTGCCCTGCAGCTATTCAACATGTGTGATCAAATACCCAAACCCAGAACCCGAACCCAAACTTTTTTTCAAATGTCCGGGTTTGCGTCAGAGTCACGGACACCCCAAAGTTCGGTACGGACCCGAACTTTTGCTCAACTCTAGTGATAAATTACGAAAACTCCCCAAGTTAATCTCTTCTTGGCTTCGGTTAACCCACACCTTTCACAACCTGCTCTTCCCACCTGGGGAGAACATCAAGGCCTTTCAATGGTGGCTAAACAAAGGCCTATTCAGAACAGGACACTTTGTCAATGCGAATGGACAACTATCCCTTAGACACTGCATTACCACCTTAGAGATGCCACCCGGAGAATCATTTTGTTTTTCCCAGATTTTCCACTTCCTCCACTCTATGTGGGCGGATAAATCAAAACCCCTCACAGTGACCTCATTTGAACACTGGTGCTCCCTAATCACAGACATGAGAGGGGGTATCTCGCTTATCTACTTGGCTCTAGCCGAACCGCTGGAAAAAAAACCCTATATGCTGAAATGGGAGAGAGGTCTAGGCATAGACTGGGATATGGACACTCTTTTTTTCCGATCCTATAAAGGGATCAACAATGCCTCCCTGGATGAAGCCAATTTAAAGGTAATTTCAAGATGGTACCTATTTCACACCCGGCTAGGGAAAATGTTCAATACTACATCTCCACTATGTTTCAGGGGTTGTGGACTCATGGGTACACTACTACACACTCTTTGGGAATGTCCCCACATCAGGAGGTTCTGGAACCAAATTTTCCAGCTCATCCGGAAGATAACAAGTGCTTCAGTCTTAAAAGACCCCCTGATTGCTCTCCTCAATCAGAGAATTCCCAAAATTCCCAAACACACTGTCACGTACCGGGTGGGAGACTGAACTGATGATGTCGGCCTCTCTTATCTCTCCAGCCCAGGCCCCTCCGAGGATGAAACAGAGAGGGCCGAGGGACAGGAGGAACAAGAGTGCCTGCAGATGTAGCACTGTAGTACAGCATAGGTTAAGGAAGCACTCTGCTTAATCTGTAGGGTTGACACTGATGTTGGAACCGAGTTTCTGGCAGGATCAAGGCAGGAAGTTGCAGCAAGGCAGATGCGGTCAGCTTGGCAGGCACTCAAACAAGAAAGGGAACTGAAGACAGAGTCGCAGGTTAGCCAGGGTTGTCAGCATGCGGGCATGAGGAACACGAGTGCCTGCAGATGTAGTCCCAGGGATCGGCAGCAGGGGGTGTGCTTGCATGGAGAAAGAAGGACATTCGGATCAGGACCGGTCACTGTGCACTGTAGTACATCATAGGTTAAGGAAGCACTCGGCTTAATCTGTAGGGTTGACACTGATGTTGGAACCGAGTTTCTGGCAGGATCAAGGCAGGAACTTCCAGCTAGTTGCAGCAAGGCAGATGCAATCAGCTTGGCAGACACTCGAACAAGGCAAGGAACTGAAGACAGCAGGCAGAAGCAGAGTCATAGGTTAGCCAGGGTTGTCAGCATGCGGGCAGTGAAGCAGTAGGCAGAAGTGTGGTTGTGGGTAAGCCGAGGTCATCAACAGGCAGGTATGAGGTACAGAATCAGCAGGCAAAGACGTAGTCAAGGACAAGCGAGGGTCATCAGTAACAGGTATCATTCACAGGGTATGCAGGGCTCAGGAACAGCTGAAGACCAGTCAGCACTGAAGCAGTGTCAGCGTCTCGTTTAAATAGCCCGTCTGTCGCCAATGCGCCTGCCTGTTCTTGTGTATGCGCTCCCATGCGCATGTGCATTCCCATGTGCCCGTCTGTGAAGGTCTATGTGCACATGCGCACCTCTAGTGGACAGGCGGCTCACAGGAATTCCTTGACATTTCCCCCCCTTAGGGGCAGCCTCAGGCTGCCCATCATAGCCCGTTTTTCAGCATGAAGACGGAAGTAAGCCTGAACCAGGAGTGGAGCATGAACATAGACAGATGTTTCCCATGAGTTGTCTTCAGGGCCGTAGCCTTTCCACTTAATAAGGAACTGTGTTTGGCCCCTTCTTTTTCTGCAGTTCAAGATAGCTCAAATTCTTCATTCCCTTTAACGAGCAGTGGAGCGGGAGTCTCTGGTTCACGATCAGGAAAAGGCTTAACAATGGATCGTTTAAGCAGAGATACATGGAATATAGGATGGATTCTCATGCTTTCGGGAACTCAAACGCTACTGCATTAATCCTTTTTTAAAAAGGAAATGGACCAATGTATCTGGGCCCCAATTTCTTATAAGGATAAGCCAGTTTTAAGTTTAATATGTATAGCCATACCTCATCTCCCGACTTTAGATCCAGATTATCTCTCCTTTTCTTGTCATAGAGGCTTTTGTTGTTCGCCTGGGATTTGGAGATAGCTTCTTGCAGAAATCCGCTATTGGTCCTCCAGAATTCCATTCGCTCTTGTATGGCTGGTACAGAAGATTCCCTGGGAACATCTGGCAAGAAAGAAGGGTGAAAATCATAATTTGCAAAAAATGGAGTTTGATTGGTATCAGAATGTATTGAGTTATTATATGCAAACTCCACCAGAGGGAAGACCAGTCATCTTGTGCAAAAGAGGAAAAATAACATAAATACTGTTCAAGAGTCTGGTTAGTTCTCTCAGTTTGCCTGTTCGTTTGAGGGTGATAGGCAGATGACAAACAGTGTTTAATGTTCAAGACTTCGCACAAGGCTTTCCAAAATCGAGAAGTAAATTGTACCCTGCCACCCGTGGTGATGTTGACGGGAATAACATGCAGATGAACAACTTCTCTGATAAAGATGGGGGCAGTCTCTGTGGCAGAAGGGGTACCCTTCAAGGTAACAAAGTGGGCCATTTTAGACAGCCGATCCACAATCACAAAAATGGTATTGAAACCTTTAGAAGGGGGTAATTCAACAATAAAATCCACACTGATCATGCTCCATAAGTATTTGGGCACAGGAAGGGGTTCCAATAGGCCCCAATTCTTGGTTCTTTTAGCCTTGCTCCGTATACATGCTGTGCATGAATTAACATAGCCCTTACATTTTTGTACCAAATCAGGCCACCAAAATGAGTGGAGTACTAGATCTAAATATTTTTACGTACTCCAAAATGACCTGACAGGGGGTGGTCATGGCACATATAAAGGACAGCTGTCTGTAATTGTTCGGGAACAAAAATCTGCTCACTGAGGAAAAATAGGCCATCCTTTAGTTGAAGACAAACTTCTTGAGGGGGTGGGTACTCCTGAATGGCTGTCTTGATTTGAGAGCTAATATCAGACTGTAATAACAGAAAGTTCTTTGTGGGTAAAATGGTGTCAGGTTCAAAAGATACTTCTACATCTTGGAACATGTGGGACAGGGCTTCAGGCTTCCCTTCCTTGATCCGGGCCAGTAGGTGATGTGAAAACAAAACCTTGTGGAGAAAAGAGCCCACCTGGCCTGGCGGGGTCTGCTCTTAAATACTCCAAATTCTTATGGTCCGTGAAGACAAGAATTGGATGTGATGCTCCCTCTAGAAGATAATGCCACTCTTCCAGGATTGATTTAATGGCAAGTAATTCCCGATCACCAACATCGTAGTTTCTCTCTGAGACACTTAGCTTCTTGGAGAAAAAGTCAACAGGGTGAAGTATGGACTTTGCCCCCTGATATTGAGATAGAATGGCACCCACAGCAATCTCAGACGCATCCACTTAGAGCACGTAAGGCAATGCAGGATCGGGGTGTCTTAGAATAGGTGCAGTTGTGAATAGACCCTTCAGTTTGTCAAATGCTGTCTGTGCCTCAGAAGTGCATGAGAAAGTGGTGCGTGATTTGGTCAACTATGTGATTGGGGAGATGATACCTGAAAAGACCTTGATAAATTTTCTATAAAAATTAGCGAACCCCACAAATCGCTGTATGGCTTTTTAATCGGTGGGGGCAGGCCACTCCAATATTGCAGACACCTTCTGGGGATCCATGGCAATCCCATCTGTGAAAATAATAAGACCCAAGAATTGGATAGTGCGTTTCTTAAATTCACATTTTTCTGGTTTAGCGTAAAGATGGTGCTCTCTCAGTCTGTTTAACACTTTCTTTACATGGGTCCAATGAATCTCTAGGGATGCAGAAAAAATGAGGATATCATCTAGGTAGACAATAGTAAACAAGTCCAGAAAGTCTCAAAAGATTTCCTTAACAAAATGCTGAAACAGGGGCATTACATAGTACAAAGGGCATCACAAGGTATTCAAAATGCCCAAAATGACATCTGAAGGCCATCTTCCACTCATTCCCTTCTTTGATCCTAATCAAATTGTGTGCACCCCTTAGATCAAGTTTGGGAAATATGCGGGCTTCCCGCAGTCTTTGAAACTGTTCAGGAATGAGTGGTAGCGGGTAGCGGTTTTTGACGGTGACCTTATTGAGGTCCCGGTAGTCTATACAGGGCCAAATTGAACGGTCTTTCCTTTCAACAAAGAAAATTCCCACCCCAGTAGGTGATGAGGATGGACGAATAAACCCCTTGTCAAGGTTCTCATCAATATAAGTCTGCAACTCCTTCAGTTCAGGTTCAGAAAGGGGGTAAATCTGACCAAAAGGAATCTCTGCTCTGGGTAACAGTTCAATGGGGCAATCCCATGGTCTGTGGGGGGGAAAGGTGTCGGCATTCTTCTTGTTAAAGAAGTCAAGGTATTCATGATAGACTGCAGGGACCAACTTAGTGGCTTCAGAGTCTATGTTGATATGGAGGAGGGTTTCTCCTGGATCAGAAGTTGGAAGAAAACAGGATTTTTGGCAGTAGTCTGAATGAAATGTTATTTCTCAGGTGGACCAATTTATAAAAGGATTATGAGCCTTTAACCATAGTTGACCACGGGAAAAAGAGGAGAGTGATGATATCCAGATGAAGGAATTCCCGATGACCGGACGTTGTAAGGATAGGAGCAGTTTCAAGAGTAATGGGCCCGGATTTGATGCTGCACCCATCTGGCAAATGGACCATAAAACTGTTCTTTTTGGCACACACAGGTATCTGGTGCAGGGTGGCAAAAGAAGAGTCCATGAAACAGCTACAGGCTCCTCAATCCACAAGGGCTGACACAGAGATAGTCGTTTCAGTCAACTGGAATGAAACTGGCAAAAGGGTATGGGTTAGAGCAGCATCTACTGCCGCCTCTGTTTGAGATGGAGGAGGGGTTCTCCTCAATTGCCTTCTGGGGCAAGTCCGTAAAAAGTGTCCTGCATAACCACAGTGAAGACAAAGGTGACCATAATGACGTTGAGCTCGTTCCTGTTCAGACAGAGGGGGTCTTGGAAAACTAGAGTGTGTGCCCTCCTGATTATCGTTAGAGCTTCTTGACATGGCTGTAATGGACACAGAGGCCGGGATGCTGGCATTGTCAAACATGGAGTGAACAGTTCCGGGCTTCTCAGCTTGCCTTTCATGTTGGCAGCAGTCTATCTGGATGCAGAGTTGAATTAAATCATTCAGGGAGGTAGGCATTTCTACCCTAGCAAGTTCATCCTTGATAGTTTCAGACAGGCCCAGGCGGAATTGGAAGTGTAATGCAGAGTCATTCCAGTTAGTATCAGTACTCCATAACCAGAAATCAGCTACATAGTCCTCCACAGGTCTTGAGCCTTGTTGTAGGTGGCTCAGCATGAATTCCACAATCTGATGACGGAAAGGGTCCGCATATAGCTGAGACATGGCAGCAAAAAAAGTTTCTACAGAGGCAAGAGCAGAATCTTGTTGTCAAAGCTGGTGAGCCCAGGTCTGAGGTTCTTCCAGGAGCAGTGAAATCAGGAACCCCGCCTTGACTTCCTCAGTAGAGAATGTGCGGGGCAGTAAGGAGAAATAAAGTTCACAGGCATTCCTGAATTTTTTACGGTCTCCAGAAAATCGCTCAGGTAAAGGCACCCTGGGTTCTGGAGCAAGAGATAGTTCATGATGATTACATGTCATGGAGGGTGCTGTGTTGCGTATGCCTTGTATTTAATCACAGATATGTGCAAAGTCCATATGCAATCCTTGCACCACTTGGGAGAGTGCGGAAACAGTCCTACAGAGAGTGGTAAGTAGAAATACCTCCCTTTCAGACTCCATCACTGGCTGACTGGTACTGTCACGTACCTGGTGGGAGACTGAACTGACAAGGTCTGCGTCTCTTATCTCTCCAGCCCAGGCCCCTCCGAGGATGAAACAGAGAGAGCAGAGGGACATGAGGAACACGAGTGCCTGCAGATGTAGTCCCAGGGATCGGCAGCAGGGGGTGTGCTTTCTTGGAGAAAGAAGGACATTCGGATCAGGACCGTTCACTGTGCACTGTAGTACATCATAGGTTAAGGAAGCACTCGGCTTAATCTGTAGGGTTGACACTGATGTTGGAACCAAGTTTCTGGCAGGATCAAGGCAGGAACTTCTAGCTAGTTGCAGCAAGGCAGATGCAATCAGCTTGGCAGGCACTCGAACAAGGCAGGGAACTGAAGACAGCATGCAGAAGCAGAGCCATAGGTTAGCCAGGGTTGTCAGCATGCGGGCAGTGAAGCAGTAGGCAGAAGTGTGGTTGTGGGTAAGCCGAGGTCATCAACAGGCAGGTATGAGGTACAGAATCAGCAGGCAAGGACATAGTCAAAGACAAACGAGGGTTATCAGTAATAGGTATCATTCACAGGGTATGCAGGGCTCAGGAACAGCTGAAGACCAGTCAGAATTGAAGCAGCGTCAGCGTCTCCTTTAAATAGCCCGTCTGGCGCCAATGCGCATGCCTGTTCTCGTGTGCACTCTTCCGTGCGCATGCGCATTTCCGATGTGCCCATTTGTGAAGGCCTATGCGCACCTCTAATGGACAGACGGCTCACAGGAATTCCCTGACACACACGCAATCCCTAATATTCTTCATTCTACTTGGGGCCAAACTCACATTCACGAAAGCATGGAAAACACAATCCGTGGTCCATTCGTCTAGCTATTGGTAAAGTGTTATGGATTATGTCCCAGGAAAAAATAATCCACATAATTCAAGATACGGAAAAGAAATATGAGATCTGTGAACCTTGGGTTCTCCACTTTGGAATGTCGCTCTAACTGGTCAACATCATTCTACACTTTAAACCTAGCATTGACGATGTAAAAGAAAGAGACCACACGGGTGCAGGCATCACTACACTCAACTCTATTCTGCTCTATATCTCTCTTCTCCTCATTGACTTTCTCCCTTCCTTACTTCCTTTCTATCTCCAATTTTGTATTTGATTATTATTGTTAGAACATCATTGGCAGTTTGTCTTCAGGCAGATAACAAGCTCGTTTTACAGGTAGATCTGTGCCATACATTGAAACCACATTAGGTGCTAGTTAAACTAACTGGCACCTCTCCACCAATTTTAATATTGAAAGGGGAGAAGACTCTGCATTCTCCCTTTACCTGAGTATTTGTTTAGAAATTGAGCACAGAAGGTTCTGACTGCCAAGGTAGCCTTACAGGAGGATCTCCCTCTGGAGGAAAGGTGGACTGTCTTTGTGACAAGCTCCTTAAGGGCTTCTGGACTTTTAGCCCACGACCCCCACACAAAATGCGGGGAATGGGTGAGAGACTCCCTGACCACAGTTTGTTCCCATAGGGGTAGCTGGGTGAGTTCCCATCCCCATTCATAGAGTAGATGGACACTCTAAAGTCTAGAGTGGGTCACCTTGAGTCCTCCCCTCTCCACTGGTAGACCCTCTTGACACTCTCCAAAGGAATCACATGACACACCTGCTTTCTGTAACATGTCTTCCCTACTTGAACCCTTATTTTGGATTCTAGTTCTACTGTCTGAGGCAACCTTCTATCCTTCCTGCAAACCCTTGTTTATTATTATGTGAACTTCTGTAATTCTTTTTATTCTTTGCTTTGTTTTTGCCATTTGTGATTAATATCTCATTAAACCAATAAACATATTGAAACATATACTCAACTTAGACTACTTTTCCCTTCAACTTTGTTTTATTAAATTGAATTTGTAGTTGTTTGGCACCAAATATGTTATTTATTAACCACTTCAATACTATGCACTTAGAACACTGTCCTACCAGACCAATTTTCAGCTTTCAGTGCTGTTGCGCTTTGAATGAGAATTGCGCGGTCGTGCGACGCTGCATCCAAACAAAGTTTTTATGATTTTGTTCCCACAAATAGAGCTTTCTTTTGGTGGTATGTGATCACCTCTGTGGTTTTTATTTTTTGCGCTATAAACAAAAAAAGACCGAAAATTTTGAAAAAAATAAATTCTCTATTTCTGTCACAAAACTTTGTAAATAAGTAAATTTTCTCCATCACTGATGGGCACTGATGAGGCTACACTGACGGGCACTGATCTGGCAGGACTGATTGGCACTGATGAGGTGGCACTGATGATGAGGCACTTATATGCAGCAATGATGAGCACTGTTAGGCGGCACTGATAAGCAGCACCGATGGGCACTGATATGAAACACAGACGGGCACTCATATGCAGCACTGACAGACACTGATAAGCACTCATTGACGGCACTGATTGGCACTCATAGGCGGCACTGGGCACTGATAGGTGGCACTGATGGGCACTGATAGGTGGGCACTAGTAGGTGGCACTGGTGGGCACTGATACGTGGCACTGGTATGCACTGATAGGGGCACTGGTACACACTGATAAGGGCACTGGTGGGCACTGGTGGGCATATGTACAGAAAGGGGCCCATTCCCTGGTGGTCTAGGGTGGCATCTGAAGGTGGCACTAAGTGCCATTCATATTGGGCACTATGCCCTTTACCTGGTGGTCTAGGGTGGTCTCCCTGGTGGTCCAGATCGGCTCCCTGGTGGTCCCTGGTCGGCTCCCTGGTGGTCCTGGGTGGGGACATTGCTGGTGGTCCCTGGGCAGGCTCCCTGGTTGTCTAGTGTGGCGATCCGAGGGGGGGCTGTGCTGATAAATCATCAGCACAAACCCTCCCTATCAGGAGAGCAGCCTGCAGACCCGAGTACAGGAAAGCCGATAAACGGCTTTCCTGTGTTACACCACTGTGACCAGCCGTGATTGGTCACCGCTGATCACATGGTAAAGTGCTTCGGATGGAAGCACTTTACCGAGATTGGTATTGCGGGGGGTCAGACTGACCTCCCACACCACCGATCGTCGCGATGCGCGCCCCCCCAGGCGCACGGCGGCTTGTTATCCTGAGGACGTCATATGATGTCCAGTCAGGATAACTAAACCACTTCCCGGCCGTCATTCTGCATACGGCGGTCAGGAAGTGGTTAAGGTCAAGACTAAAAAAATTACAATTTTTAAATGTAATTAAAGGCCGTCATTTCATGAATGTCTTGCTGGACAACTTCTAGCAAAGGAGTGGCCCCAAGGGGAGGGATAATAGGGTGGATGCTAAGACAACAATGAGTATAAGGGGAGTATATAAAAAGTATCAATGGTTTATTAGAACGTAATAAAAACACATAAGTACAAATAGATAGACATATGAATAAAATGCAATACACAATACGAATACCACCTGGCGGACAAACCAAGTATGTCCCACCGGTGATTTACAGCGTATATCCCAACATGTTTCGATATGACAAAAGTGTTGTATCTTCTTCAGGGGAATAATGTATTGCCAAAAGAGTCAATTATATGAGATAAAATGCACAAATATGAATATTATGCACACACATGCAACATAGAGTGCAAATTATTTGAAAATACAGTGGTACATGTGTCATAAGCAGAGGTAAGTAAATATACAAGTGCATGCCGGTGACATAGTTTGTGACAAATTAATGCACTAACCAAAAGGCTCACCCAGATATGTGAACCATTCAACGTGGAGAAACCTTTACTCCATATCACTCTCAGTGTTGGTGATAGATGGGTAATTAATCAGTGGATTGTAGGTCAATGTTGGAACTGCAAGTTGCAGGTAGATGTAGCTCTCCACAAGGACTGAAAAAAAGGGAGAAAAGGAGAAGCTCCTACAGGCATAAAGTAAGTATCATAGCTGAGGTAGTGTGGCGTAGTAAACAAATAAAACGGAAAATTATGGAGGTATCTTACATCTAGGTCCACCATATCCGGGTAAGATACAGGTCAGGAAAGCCAGGGTATAAGTACTTAGGTGCTTCAGCCGACATATCAGCTCAGGAGGCCATCCCACTGGGGGGGTTCCCGAAGACACAGCACTCCTCCAACCAGCTGAAAGTAATAATGTGTATAGAGAGAGAGAGTATAATGTCAAAAGGACACTAGGGTGAGTAGTGTGCAACAACAAATGGGCAGGGAGTGGAACATGGTGGTATTGCTGAGCAAATACCAACATAGTACTGATCTGTGTCTGTATGTGACAGCTAAAAAAAGAGCAGCCTGATCCACGCGTATAGGTCATGCATACACTGGAACTAGACAGCTATACTGACCTGGGGGGTATAAGTACCCCCTCCCTGCAGAGGTGGGCGGTGTTGCCGAATTGTCGGAAAGTCCGGCACGAAGATCCGTAGATAACGGGCCGGATTCCTCTTGTGCATGCACAGGACAAGGCACCATTCCCTTCCCGGCTCCGATCTCCCGGGCGGGCGGTGTCGGACGGAATGGAGGTTTAAATGCATTTAGGGTGCCAATGTGCAGAAAAATGTAAGGAGCAGTACCAGGCATGCAGCTGTATAAGGCAAAGCATGATGGAATATTAACATACGCAAAACTCTACATACAAAAAAACCTGAAGCAAGCATAGCAATCAGATGTCAACAATATAGGAGATATGTGTAATTCTGAGGACATATGACTGTGCAGTAACCCTGTAGACCAAAATCCACATGGGTGCTAAACACATAGCTCCCCTCCCAAATGAAACACCAGGGGATATGAGATTGAATAAAGGATAAGGCAGAACAAGGATCATATGCACTCATAATAGGTCCCTATCGAACCCCCCTGAAGAGAACCCAGGTAGAAAGGGCTTAAAGTTCATAGAGCCATTGAGACCAGGTGGCATGGTGACGTTGAGGTTTAGGATCCACCGGAGCTCTCGCTGGAGGAGGACCTTGTCAAAGTCCCCCCCCCATGTGGGCTCGGATGGATCCTGTCCAGGACCACAAATTGGACCTTGGGATAAATGCCCTGATGAACTAAACCAACATGTCGACCCAAAGGAGTATCTCGGTCGCATTTTTTTATGTTCGAGATGTGGCGTAAGGCTCGTTGGGAGAATTTTTGAATAGTCTTGCCCACATAAAAACAGCCGCAGCTGCATGTGAGCAGGTAAATTACTCCCTTGGTCTGACAATTTGCAAAGTGCCGAGGGCACAGAGGTTTGTTATTGGGTAAAATGATATGAGTTCTGGTGTCGATAAATGGGCAAAGGGTACAATTAACACATGGGAAAGTACCATAGAACCTGCAATGGTCCGAGTCTCTGTGTCCTGAATAATCGCTGTGGACTAACCTATCGCCCAAAGAAGTAGCCCTTCGATAGGTAATCATGGGATTGGGGGGAACGAAGGGGCCAACGTGAGGATCCATGGTCAGTAGGTGCCAGTGTTTCTTAAGGATAGATCTAATCTGTTTATGTTGGCTGTTGAATTTCGTGATGATCCTAGGTATGGGTTCTTTGTTAGTATATTTGGGTTTGAAAAGGATGTCATGTCTAGATTTCTTCTCTACTTTGTTAAATGCCCTCTTTAAGCAACGGTGAGAATAGCCTCGTTGTAATAGACGTGTTTTGAGAGTTCTGGCTTCCTGATAATATATAGCATCTTTCGTACAGTTCCTCCTAGTTCTGAGGTACTGGCTGAATGGGATAGAATCTATCAAGGGTTCCGGGTGTGCACTGGATGCATGGAGTATATTGTTACCCGCAGTGGGTACCTGGTCTCAATGGCTCTATGAACTTTAAGCCCTCTCTACCCGGGTTCTCTTCAGGGGGGAGTTCGATAGGGACCTATTATGAGTGCATATGATCCTTGTTCTGCCTTATCCTTTGTTCAATCTCATATCCCCTGGTGTTTCATTTGGGAGTGGATCTATGTGTTTAGCACCCATGTGGATTTTGGTCTACAGGGTTACTGCACAGTCATGTGCCCTCAGAATTACACATGTCTCCTATATTGTTGACATCTGATTGCTATGCTTGCTTCAGGTTTTTTTGTATGTAGAGTTTTGTGTATGTCAATATTCCATCATGCTTTGCCTTATACAGCTGCATGCCTGGTACTGCTCCTTACATTTTTCTGCACATTGGCACCCTAAATGCATTTAAACCTCCATTCCAACTTTTACTTTGCGTGTAGGCATTGCTCATTGAGTCCCCCTGTTGTTCATTGGCCTGCCCGACATGTCTCCCGGAATGGGATTGACATTCGGGGCGGTCACCACCAGGGGACCTTGTTGGATGTAGTCTCTACCCCGGCGCACGTGGGCCCCTCAGCTGGTACACAGCTAGTGGGGACCGTTTCAGCCAATCAGAGCGCCTTCATGACAGTCTCATTGCCCTGTCATCGGCAGATCAGGCTCGATGTGCGCGCGCCGGCGGGGGAGTGACGTCGGGCGGAGCTGCGAAACCTACGACGCATGTCTGGGCGTGCATGGCTCCGTCCGACACCGCCCGCCCGGGGGATTGGAGCCGGGAAGGGAATGGTACCTTGTCCTGTGCACGATTGTCTGATCCCTCTGTACCTCTGCTGCCAGTCTGTTAACGAACTTTGCCTGAACTTGAACATTCTCTTGCCTGACCCCTTGTACCGCACAGCCAGCCAGTTGCCGACCCAGCCTGCACGACCAATCTGCTGACCTGCACGACCACCTGGAGCATCACATCACCACCAGTGACCATCCAGACCTCGTGCCATCCCGCACTCTTGGACACCCTGTCTGCTCTACCAGGGGTCCCTGAATCGGGTGCACAAGAGTGGTTGTTCCCTGCACACGCCAGACTCCACCACCAGGATCATGACAGTAACGGACAGCTATGTCCGAGTCTGCACAGGGAGCACCCTCTGCTATGGACGAACTGTGCGTCCACTTGGCCAGGTTCACACAAGCGGTGAAGAACCTGCAAGATGGCTACACCCGGCTGGAGGAGCAAGTGCGTGAGCTTTCCGCTCCCTCTGCACCTGGAGGGGGAGCTGCAGCGGACTGCACCATTGTGGCTCTGCCATCTGAGCCTAAGGTCCCCCTTCCCGACAAGTTTGCAGGGGATCGAAGCAAGTTCAGGGCTTTCCGCAGCTCCTGCGAGCTATACTTCGGCCTGTAGCCCCGCACATTTTCTTTGGAACCCACTAAGGTGGGACTTGTGATTTCCTTGTTACAAGGTGAACCTCAGACCTGGGCTCATAGGCTCTGGGAACAAAGAGCGCCTGAAGTGACCACCCTGGGGGCCTTCTTTGATGCTATGGCCAAGCTGTACCAGGACCCCCACCTTGCAGCCACAGCCGAGGCCACCCTGCAGCAGGGTCGGCGCACCGCAAAGGATTACATAGCGGAGTTCAGGCACTGGAGTGCTGACACAGCCTGGAATGATGCAGCACTCTGCTACCAATTTTGCCTGGGTCTGTCAGAGCCATTGAAAGATGAGCTTGCCCGCTTCGGGGTTCCCGCTACCCTGGACGCCCTTATAAACCTGGCTATTCAGATTGACCGGAGGCTCAGGGAACGCTGGTCCGAGCGAGCTTCTGGAACACCTGTGGTACCACGCTTAACATGGATGATGCCCCGGGTCCCCAGTCATACTGCTCCGGTTCCTGCCCATTCCGCACCAGTTGACCCGTTGGAACCAATGCAGATTGGCCTTCTGCGCCCGTTTCTCACCCCACAAGAGAGACAACGCCGTCGCGCCCTGAATCTGTGCCTGTACTGCGGGGAACCTGGACACATGGTGAGGACCTATCCCACGAAGGCCGGTAAGTGGCGCCACGGGACCAACCAGGATGCAACATCTGCCATAACTAATAAGTCTCCCCTTACTCTTCTTATCTCTTTGCAGTTGCCCGAAGGGAGCATCCAAGTGCCAGCTATCATTGACTCAGGGGCGTGTAGCTGTTTTGTGGACCAGTTGTTCGCAACGCTACACCAGATGCCCCTGCGCCCCAAGGCGCACAAAATGACCATCCGCCTGCCAGATGGGACTGCCATCAAATCCAGCCAGGTAACACATATAACCTTGCCTATTCCCGTGTCTACAGCCGGAGGCCACCGGGAACTGCTAGTCCTTGACGCCATAGATTCACCACTCTTCCCCATTATTCTGGGTCTCCCTTGGCTCAGGCCCCAACATAGACTGGTCCTCTGGACGCATACAGTTCCCGTCCCCGTACTGTGGCCAACACTGTCTGCTTCCATCCCAGGACGTTGGTCCCTCACTTCTGAGCCTGGACTCTGAACCTGACCAGTAAACCCGCAAAGCAGTCCCTCCAGTCTACCATGAGTACCTGGATGTCTTCAGCAAGGAGGGGGCAGACCAGCTACCACCGCATCGGCCTTACGACTGCCCCATCGAGCTGCTCCCTGGAACTGAGGTCCCCTTTGACCGTATTTACCCTCTGTCTGAACTTGAATTGGCAGCCCTCAAGGCTGATCTGGATGAAAATTTAGCCAAAGGGTTCATCAGACCATCCCCATCCCCTGCCGGGGATGGTATTTTCTTTGTCGAGAAAAAGGACCACACTCTCCGCCCTTGTATTGACTACAGGGATCTGAACCGAATTACGGTAAAAACCGTTATCCTCTCCCACTTGTTCCAGAGCTCTTCCAGAGGCTAGGGTCGGCCACCATGTTCACCAAACTGGGTCTCCAAGGGACCTATAATTTTATTGGCATCCGAGAGGGCGACGAGTGGAAAACTGCATTCCGGAATCGCTTCGGCCATTACGAGTACCTCATCATGCTCTTCGGACTCTGCAACGCCCCGGCCACATTTCAGCATCTGGTCAATGATGTATTCTGTGATTATCTGGACCGTTTCATCATTATTTACCTAGACAATATCCTAATCTTTTCTTCTTCCCTGGAGGAACACCACCACCACGTCCGCTGTGTCCTCAGTCGCTTGCGGCAACGCAGGCTGTATGCCAAAGCAGAGAAGTGCGCCTTCGAGTGCTCCAGTATCCCCTTCCTTGGACTGATCCTGTCAATTACTGGAGTCACGATAGACCCAGAGAAGGTCGCAGCTATATTGGACTGGCCAGCACCTGTGAATAAAAAGGGGGTCCAGCGCTTTGTTGGGTTCTCCAACTTCTATAGGAGATTCATCAGGGGATTTTCGGCTATCATCGCCCCCATCACCCAACTTACAAAGCAGGGTCAGTGTTTCCACTGGTCTCCTGAGGCGCAAAATGCCTTCCAAACCCGGAAGAAACTCTTTACTACTGCGCCCATCCTCAAACGCCCAGACGCAACTCTGCCCTATGTCCTGAAGGTAGACGCCTCTGAGACTGCCATTGGAGCCGTGCTTTTCCAGAGGCAGGGGGCTATGGCTCTCCTTCATCCCGTAGCCTTCTTCTCCCGCAAGCTCTCAGTCCCGGAGAAGAATTACGACGTTGGGGACAGGGAGTTGCTTGCCATCAAGGCTGCTCTTGAGGAATGGTGCTATCTGCTTGAAGAAGCCCAACACCCCATCTTGATCTACACGGATCATAAGAATTTAGAATACCTCAGAACTGCCAAAAGACTCAAACCTTGTCAGGCTCGCTGGGCACTCTTTTTCTCTAGATTCCAATTCCACCTAACGTACAGGTCTTGGTTGAAGAACATCAAACCTGATGCCCTATCCCGTATGTTTTCTGAACCCAAAACATCTGCTTCTCCTGACACCATCCTCCAGCCTAGGAACTTCTTGCTTGCTCAGGACGATCTACTCTCACAGATACGGAAAACTTCCGCCTGCGCTTCTGAATTACCTTGCCAAGGGCTGACCTGGAAGGATGCCAAAGGAACTGCTCCCCGCCATTCTGAAGCTCTGCCATGACCATAAATTAGCCGGGCACTTCAGCACACGAAAGACCCCTGAACTTGTGCTTTGCTCCTTCTGGTGGCCATTACTTGGTGAGGATTGTCAGGCCTACGTTTGTTCCTGTTCTATCTGAGCCAGGAACAAGACAGACAAAACCAAGGCCTGGGGACTGCTGAAACCTCTTCCTATCCCTGAACAGCCATGGTCCAAGATCTCAATGGACTTTATTGTGGAACTGCCTCCAGCCAACGGGCATACCACGATCTTCATATATATATCCCTCCCTTTCCCACAAATTGCAATTGAATCCCGGGATGAGGTGCTTTTTTGACAAGTGCCACCATACCTATTCACCCAAGACCCACGATCTTCATAGTTGTGGACTAAAATGGCGCATTTCCTCCCAATGAAGGGCACCCCCACTGCAAAAGAGACCTTGGACATCTTTATCAAGGAAATTGTCCATGGCATCCCAGAAAACATAGTATCTGATCGGGGAGTTAAATTTATCTCACGATTCTGGAGAGCTCTCTGTTCGGCCCTGGAAATTGACCTCTCTTTCTCAACGGCTTACTATCCGCAAACCAACGGCCAAAGCGAAAGAAAGAACCAAACTCTGGAGCAATACCTCTGCTGCATCTCTTCCTACTCCCAGAATAACTGGTACATGGTATTACTCCTGGCGGAATTTGCTTACAATAACTCTATTCACTCCGCAACAAAACAATCACCCTTCTGGTCCAACCACAGTTTCCACCCCACCGTGCTACCCAATTTGGCAGGTGAAACCACAGTACAGGAGTCCACACAATTCTTCAGTACCAACTGGAAGCTGTTGCAGGAGACGCTTGCTAAAACGCAAGAATTAAGCAAAGCCACTTTTGACAAGAAGAAACATGGTGAAATCAACCTTCAATCGGGCGACCAGGCCTGGCTATCTACAAAAAACCTGTGATTGTCTTGTCCTTCCAAGAAACTGGGTCCTCAATTTATTGGCCCCTTCTCTGTTAAGAGAAAGATCAACCAGGTGTCCTACGAACTGGAATTTCCATCATCTCTGTGGATACACCCAGCGTTCCATGTCTCCTTGCTGAAGCAAGTAATTCCGGATCCCTTCCCTAGTAGAGCTAGCGCTCCCCCCACCCCTGTCCTGATTGATGGAGAAGAGGAATTCAAGGTTGAGTCAATACTTGGCTGTAGGAAGATGGGTGGCAGGATCCAGTATCTCGTGAAATGGAAGGGTTACAGCCCGGAAGAGAGCTCTTGGGAGCCTGAAGCCAATCTCCATGCAGATGAATGCATTCAAGTCTTCATGAACAGCAATCCGGCCAAGGTGGCCAAGTTGGGCATTCGGAGGCTGCCCCTTGGGGGGGCAGTGTTAGAGAAAATCTGTGCTTTAAATGGACTTTTGCGCATCTGTGCACGCCTGACGCCAAACGGTGCTATTTCAACCCCCTGTGCCTTGTAGCAAGTGCTGTCCATTCTACAGCGTCTGAGTACCTGTGTTCCGGTTTCCAGTTCCTGTGTTACTACCTGTTTCCTGTTCGACCCGGCTTGACCTGACCTGCTGATTATCTGCCTACACAGACCCCGGCTTTCCACGACCATCCGATTGTCTGATCCCTCTGTACCTCTGCTGCCAGCCTGTTAACGAACTTTGCCTGAACTTGACCATTCTCTTGCCTGACCCCTTGTACCACACAGCCAGCCAGTTGCCGACCCAACCTGTACGACCAATCTTCTGACCTGCACGACCACCTGGAGCATCACATCACCACCAGTGACCATCCAGCCCTCGTGCCATCCCACACTCTTGGACTCCCTGTCTGCTCTACCAGGGGTCCCTGAATCGGGTGCGCAAGAGTGGTTTGTTCCCTGCACACGCCAGACTCCCCCACCAGGATCGTGACACATAGACCATAAGGTTTGTGTTTGGGTAAAAAAACGGTTACAGGGATGTGTCCAAAGGGAAGTGATAAATAACATGTACTCCGACTGGTCTGAAGTTGTGAGTGGAGTACCTCAGGGTTGGGTCTTGGGACCAATACTATTCAATGTATTTATAAATGATATAGAGGAAGGGATAATGAGCTCAGTCTCAGTTTTTTACAATAATGAAGTGGGCAGACAAGTGGCAAATGAGGTTTAATGTGGAGAAATGTAAAGTAATGCACATGGGGGCAAAAAACATAAATGCAAACTATTCACTAGGGTGGAAACTTCTGGGTGAATCAGGGATGGAGAAGGATCTAGGGCCATAATAGATGACAGATTGAGCAATAGCATGCAATGTCAGGCTGCAGCTCCAAAAGCAAGCAGAATATTAGCATGCATAAAAAAAGGGATATACTCCAGGGATAAAACTATAATTCTGCCACTTTATAAAACCCTGGTTAGGCCACATCTGGAGTATTCTGTCCATTTCTGGTCACTAGTCCTCAGAAGGGATGTGCTAGAGCTGGAGAGAGTCCAAAGAAAGGCAACAAAGCTAATAAGGGGACTGGAGGACCACAATTTACCAGGAATGACTGCAATCACTAAAACTATTCTCGCTAAAGATGCAACGCTTGAAGGGGGACATGATAGCGCTTTACAAATACCTCAATTGGGATCCCAGCATAGGAAAAAAAATATTCAGTACTAGGGAGTGTACGAGGACAGGAGGCCGCACAATGAGACTGGAGGAGGGGCGGTTTAACCTTAAGCTGCACAGGGGGTTCTTCACGGTCAGGGCAATAAGGATGTGGAACTCTCTCCCACAATTGGTGGTGGCTGCAGGGAGTATGGATATTTTTAAAGGACTCTTGGATGCATATCTTCGAGAGCACAATGGGATATGGGAAAAAATTGTAGACACTGACACAAGTACACCTACACAGGCGGAACTGGATGGACTATTGTATTTTTTTCGGCCTTACCTACTATGTAACTATGTAATTATTCTTTTGCTGGATAAGTGTTAAAGGAATTGTAAAGTCTCGTGGTTTTTCACTATGCATTCTATACATTAAGGTGAAAAAACCTTCTGTGCTGCAGCTGCCCCCCAGAGTCCCCCTCTTTCTTACCTGAACCCGTTCATTCCAGCATCGAGCATAAGCCCAGCAGCTCCAGTCATCTCAAATCCTCATTGGATAGGTTGATAGCAGCAGGAGCCATTGGCTCCCGCTGCTGTCAATCAAATCCAGTAACATGGGAGCTGGGGATGGGGCTGAGTCCTGCTGTCTGTGTCAATGGATGCAGCAGCAGGACTCGGGAGCGCACTCGCACGAGTGCCCCGTGGAATGCGACTCTCCATGGGGGCACTCGATGAAGAGGGGGAGCCAGGAGCGCCACCGGAACTCCCCTGAAAAGGAGGATCGGGGCCCATCTGTGCAAAACCCTTGCACAGAAAATTCCAAATCTGAAGTTTAAAAAATGTAGAAAGTATGTAGAAAACTTCATTAGAAAGCAGGAAGCATAAAGACTTAGTTCACCTTTTCCAGAAAATAGCCTATGCAGTTAAGAGGCCCCCCGTACGTGTCCAAAAACTGTACAGCTTTGTAAAATGTTAATGGATTAATTGGATTCCAGTTAACAATTTCCATGTCCTGCCTTGTTGCTAGGGAGTGAAAAACATTGGTTTTCACTCTTATAAGCTGGAAGCGAACGTCCAATAAATCTCACGTCCTAGAATCCAAGGCAAGACAAGGCAACTTCTACATAGCAATTTTTCAGTCAGGCTCCCTGGGAAGGGGAGGGCAAAAGGCCTTCAGGTATGACAATAGAATTAATGAATATTTTAAAAAGTTGCACAGTTTTTAAACATCTATGGGGGTCTCTTAACTGCATAGGCAATTTTATGGAAAAGGTAAACTTAGCCTTTATGCTTCTTGCTCTGTATTCTGTTTTACTATTACCTATGGTGGACCCTTAACTGCATAGGCAATTTTGCCTTTAAATGAAAATGTTTTACTGTCATAAGTAGTAAAGTTGAACTAGGCCCAACTAGTCCCTGTCAGAATTTTGTCAGGACTGATTCTATCCAGCTCCGTTCTTCCCTTGCCTTCTGAATTACAGCTTTAGTTGTAACTGGTTTCAAATAGAAACATAGAAAAGTGACATAGAAACATAGAAAAGTGACAGCAGAAAAAGACTGAGTAGTCCATCGAGTCTGCCCTTGGTGGCAGAGTGGCAGTGTTTCTCTGCAGCCTGCTGCTGGCAGTAAAGAGTTGGTACTGGGGAGGAATTGAGCAGCTTGAAACTGAATGTTGCAAAAAGAAAAAAGGCTTCTAGCAGTACATATATCCACACCTTAGGCATCTATGTGGTTAATTCATCCACTTTCAATCAGCTTTTGATTACAAAAACAACAAAACAGACAAAAGCAACTTACCACTTTTTTTATTCAAAATCTGAAACTATAGAAATTCTTGGAGATAATTTACTCTGATTCACTCAGTGCTTAAAATTACCACAAAATTGCCTGGTGTATTGTGAGTATTAGGTTTGTGTAACTAATAGCAGAGTCTTAGCCATCAATTAGTGCAGAATGTTTGGAGTTTAAATGACACCTTTTAAGCTATTAAAGATGCAAGTTTTTAGAACCTTCCTTATCTCCCTTCCCAAGATTTGTATAATGCCTAAAGAATGAACATATGGAAGGACCTGAAACTTTGCATCTTTATTAAGCCAGCCAATAAAAGGTATTACTTAAATGTCAAAGTTTTATTTGTTTAACTAGAACATGTTTCTGGGGATTTTCTAAATAAAATAACTAAAAACCGGAATATAAAAATAGGGTGAATGAAGTTGACCTTTAAACCCATTAATATCTAGGTAATTACCTTAAAAAATTGTGTCTAATCATACTTAAAGTGGAACTTCCATTTAAAATGCTCTAAAGTTCACATTTTAGGTGCCCCTGACACTTTCTGAAACATTGCAGAAACATTTGGAAAAAAACTGTAAGTGGAGAAAAAGTTAGATATTTATGTATTCCTTTTCACCTAGGCAGGGTCTGGGTTTAGTAGAGTTCTCCAAAGCTTACTGAGAAGATGCTCTCGGCACTGTGCCACAGCATCTTTTCATGAGATTTGGAGTGTTTGATATTCCCTAGGATCTTGTCTGCAGGAGGATGACGTCACCCCCTACACCATGGAAGCTGGAAAGAAAGGTGAGTATTAAAGCCTTTTTTCCTACAGGTGTTTTTTTAATGATTATGCTGGCTTTTACCAAGGGAAATGAGAGGGTGGGTGGGAGGCACTTAAAAAGCAGGCCTAAGGCTGGGTTCACACTAGTCTGATTCTCGGACCGACATGAAGAGCACAAGTTGCATTACGTCACAAAAACAATGATTCCCTATGAGAGCCGTCTTAACTGCTCCGACATGTGTTTTTCAAAGTCGGAGCGACTTTGAAAAAGGTTCCTGTACTACTTTTGTCCGACTTTGATCCTACTTCAGCCCATTGAAAAGCATTGAAGTCGGATCAAAGTCATATCAGTGTCTTCACTGATCCGACTTTGGCATGCGACTTGTGCTCTGGGGATCTTGAAGGGGAACTCCACACCATATTTTTAAAGAAAAAACTGGCATGGGGTCCCCCTCCAGGAGCATACCAGGCCCTTTGGTCTGGTACGGTTTTAAGGGGAATCCCCACACCGAAAAAACGGCGTGGGGGTCCCCCCAAAATCCATACCAGACCCTTATCCGAGCACGCAACCCGGCAGGCCAGGAAAGGGGGTGGGGACGGGCGAGCGACCCCCTCCCTCCTGGACCATAAGGGGTACAACTCAAATGCGCCGGACCATACCAGGTCCTCCCTCCCCCAGCGAGCGGGCAGGGGTGGGGGAAAGGACCGGACGGCCCAACGC
>BLSH010129420.1:67833-79193 GCA_018402905.1 Glandirana rugosa | reverse complement strand
GAGATTGGGAGGGCCCTAAACAGGTATAGAATTCTGGGGAGTAGGGTCATTTTGACCGAATGGATCCTTCCCAGCCACGAAAGGTCATGTTTATCCCAGGTTCGCAAGTCCTGCTCCAGTTTTTTTATACATTGGAGGAAAATTTGCAGAATATAGGAGATCTATTTTGTGAGTAAGGGTGATCCCTAGGTAGTTAATGGAGGAGTCACTCCACCTAAACCTGAACTCCCTTTTTAATTGGAGCACCAGGTCCGGGGGGAGCGAGATGTTGAGAGCTTGGGACTTTTCTAGGTTGACCACCAGGCCAGAGGCGCTTGCGAAGTCATCCAGGACTTTACAGAGATTGGGCAGTGAGGTTACCGGGGATGTTAGGAATAGCAGGACATCATCGGCAAAAAGCCCGCATTTATGAGTTTGAGGGCCACATTGGACACCCAAGATGTTAGGGTTGGTACGAATCGCGATTGCTAGGGATTCAATGGCAATATCAAAAATTAGAGGAGAGAGGGGGCAGCCTTGTCTTGTTCCCCTATGGATGGTGAAGAGATCCGAGTAGAAGCCCCTTAACCTAATTTGTGCTTTAGGGGAGGAGTATAATGCTCGTAAGGAGCCCAGGAATCTCTTCCCAAAGCCCCACCTCTCCAGTTCCTGGAAAAGGTAGGTCCAAGAGACCGAATCGAAGGCCTTTTGGAGGTCAAGCGAAAGGATCATTCCCTTTTGCTTAGGGCCGCCGTCCCAGTTAGAGCTAAGCAATGAGATTAGGTCAATCGCCCTCCTGATTTGGTCAGGGCCTTGCCTTCCCGGAATAAATCCCACATGGTCCTTGTGGATGTATTTATCAATAATGGAAGCTAGTCTGTTTGCAAGAATTTTGGTCATAATTTTCAAATCGTTGTTGATGAGGGAGATTGACCTATAATTATTGACATCCTCCGGGTTTTTGCCCGGCTTAGGGATGACTGAGATAAAAGCAGTGTTTAAGTGGGATTCCAGGGGGTCTCCTCGAGCTTTCGAGTTGAAGAATCTGGTGAGGTAGGGGCCAATGGTGCCCAAGAAGGTCTTGTAATAGGCCACTGGAAGCCCGTCCGGGCCCGGGGCTGTGCCTTTCTTGAGTTTTGTGACTACCTCTGCCACTTCCTCAACTGAGAACTCAGCTTCTAAGAAAGCTATATGGTCAGCAGATAATGAGGGAAGAGGGAGTCCTTCTAGAAAAGAGTTGGGTTTTAGCGGGCCCTCAGAGGGCATGGGTTTATATAGTTTAGCATAAAAGTCCTGAAATGCTCGAAGGACTTTGTTCGGGTTGGTGGAAGGAGGTTGTCCGGGAGATACAATTCTAGGGAACACTAGGTTCCTAGGCCGGGGGGATAGTTTAGCCGCAAGCATTGAGCCCAACTTGTCTCTATGGGAGTAGAATTTAGCACCACTCCATTTGATATATTTTACGGCTCTAGTGGTCAGGGCTAGATTTAGTTCTACTCTAGCGGCATCTAGCTGGGAAATAGGGATGCTGTGTGGGTCTTTTTTGTGTTTAGCCTTCAGGGTACAGTAGTTAGTTTCTAATCTCTTGATTTCTAGGGATCTAGCTTTTTTGGTTTGGGAGGCGATCTGAATGAATTTCCCCCTGATGAAGGCCTTGTGGGCTGCCCACAGAGTTTCCGGGGTAACCTCGCCTCCGTCATTGAGCAGGAAAAATTCCCTAAGTGAGGTATCTAATTCTTTAGCTCTAACTGGGTCGTCAAGGATGGAGACATTAAGTTTCCAAGGTTTAAAGGCAGATGATCTGGTGCCCTCTTTAATGCTAGCAGAAAGAATAGCGTAGTCTGAACAAACTGTATCTAAAATCTGGGCTTTGGAGGTTTCAGGTATAATGTCCGGGGAGACAAATAAATGATCTATCCTAGAATAAGAGAGATGCACTTTTGAGAAGTGGGTATAATCCCTTTTATTTGGATTGAGTTCCCTCCAAATGTCAATGAGGCCCTGAGCCTGGATAAGTTTCGCTATTTTAAGGCTCGCTTTGGGAGGGCGGGCAAGCTGGGAGGCCCCAATTCTGGATTTGTCCAAACTGAGGTCAAAGGCTATGTTGGAGTCACCCCCCAGAATTATGGAGCCTTCTAATAGGGGTGTGAGAGTTTTGAAAAGGGAGGCGAAAAAGGCAGTTTGGTTTTTGTTGGGGGCATAATACGAGACTATCGAATAGAGATGGCCGTCTAGGTTACCTTTAATTAGAAGAAATCTTCCTTCAGGGTCTATAAGTTCAGAAAGGGGAACAAAGTTGCAGTTTTTGGATATGAGGATCGCCACTCCTCTTGTTTTGTCGGGCGCATTAGCCAGTCTGAACGTGGGAAAGTGGGCATGTAGGAATTTGGGCTTATAGCTGCTCGGAAAATGGGTCTCCTGTAAGAGAACTATGTCTAGTTTAAGGGAACGATAGAGGTCGAAGACCTTCTTCCTTTTGATCTGGGAGTTTAAACCCTGCATGTTGTGAGTTGCTATATTAAAAAGGTTGGACCTAGGATTAGAGGGAGCCATGGTGAGGGTAGGAAGCTGGCAATCTGAAGCAGAAGTAAGAAGCACTTACCCAAGGTTTTCCTCCAAGGGGGAATTTTCCAATAAGGGCATAACCTCTGTACCACCAGGAGGAAATCCGGGAGGGATGCATCAATTTTGGACCGGCTAGAAAAAAGAAGGGGAGGGTGAGAAAGTGAACAGAGAAAGGGAAGAAAGAAGAGGGATAAAGTCCCCTGAGAGACTTTAGGGTAGAGGGGGAGGAAACCAGCCCCCTATACCAAAGTCTGTGAGCACCCCCTCTCCCGAAGGAGAGGGTGCGACGGATCCCGCAGCATTGGAAAAACCATAGCTGGGGGAGGTGGAGAGGCATGAAACTGCCACCCCGGCCGGCGGGCCATAAAGAACACAATTTTAGAGCCCCTGGAGAACATTAATGAACCTTCAACGCAAGAAAAACAAAAAACTTTGAACAAAACATAGCCACATCAAGGAACTAGGGAGAGTAGGTCACCCCGCGCCCCCACCT
Organism: Glandirana rugosa; assembly: GCA_018402905.1. Classification (NCBI taxonomy): domain Eukaryota; kingdom Metazoa; phylum Chordata; class Amphibia; order Anura; family Ranidae; genus Glandirana; species Glandirana rugosa. Next base: position 76,156 of record BLSH010129420.1, on the reverse strand, counting down.
CCAGGTTAGACTAAGCATGAGAGAGGGTATATGACCTGTAAGACATCATAAAGGTTGTAAACTACAAACAGGATAAATCAGGGCAGCCCAGAGCCGTGATAAAAAGTTGTTGAAAAGAAAGAAAAAAAAACAAAAAAAAAAAAACAAAGGCTGTGAACGGAATGTTTTAGGAAAATAACTGTGCCCACAGGTGGGGGTAGAGGGTGGGGGAGGAGGGGGTGATGCCACCCAGGCTGTAAATGTCCTTGAAAAGGAGAGGCTCCCTAGTTTGAGAGGGAGCTGTCGGGAGTGTTCCCAAGCAAAGTCCAGAGATTAGAATGTTCCAAAACTCCAGAGCGTCAATCATGGGGGCCTATTGTCTTTTGATCTCTTAGTTTTGGCTTGACACCAGACGGGGGTAATGGGGCTGGTCGGCGTGGGGCGCTTAGAGGATGCAATGGATGAGGTGGAGAATTCCATGGCCATTTCCTGGGAGATAATTTTAAGGTCAAGCAGGATTTTTTCGCCTTCCGGGAGGCTGGAGAAAGCATAGGTGTGACCTTTGATAGCGAATTTGACCCCGAAGGGGAAAGTCCACCAGTATTTTACTCCCTTTTGAGCCAAGGCTGTAAGAAGGGGCCTGAGGTTTCTCCTGCGCTGAATTGTCATAGGGGATAAGTCTGCAAAAACTTGAATTGGGTGGCCCATGCATTGAAGTTGTGGTTGGGCCCGAGCTAGTTTCATTATTTCCTCTTTAACTGAGAAGAAGTGAGGCTTGACAATAATGTCTCTCGGTTTTCCATCCTTCCTCAGGGGGCCAAGGGCTCTGTGGGCCCTATCCAATTCAAGGCGCTGTTGGGAGATGTTGGGTAGAAGGCTTTTAAATAGGTTGTGCACTGCTTCGGTGGTGTCAGTGAAGCTCTCAGGCAGTCCTCTGATTCTAAGGTTTTGTCTTCTGGACCTATTCTCAAGGTCATCAATTCTGGCAATTGCAGTCTCGAGCTGGTCTTGCAGGAGTTGAATCTGGGCCGTGTTCTGGTTAGCCCTAGAGACTGTTATGTCCAGTTTACTTTCGATGGCACCCATTCTATCCCCTAAGCACTGAAAGTCCGCCTTGATGTCTCCGGTTATTTTAGCGGCCGTCTGGGCTAGGCCTCTCTCTAATAAGTCAGAGAACCTCTGGAACATGTCCTGGGGGGGAAATGAGGAGTCATAGCCTGGAGTGCTGGGTGTGAGAGATAGGCGAGAGGGGGCTGGGGAGGGCCCCAAGGCAGGTAGGCCGCAGCTTCCCATTGCTTGCGCCAGCAAGGATTCAGTGGAGGCTGGAGAGTGAAGTGAGGGTGCTTGTAGGGTCTCCTGCGCTGTGGGAGGGTAGGGGAGAGAGGCAGGTGTAAGAACCCGGCGGGGTTCCAGTGGCGTCTCCACAGGCTGGACGCATGGAGAGGCCGCGGCGGCCATCTTGGTACACCCAGCCACGGTTACCTCCGAGAATAGAGGTCTCAGGTCCCTCCTGGCTGACGGATTCTGCATCCGGGGGGGTCACCGATTGATCAGGAGTCCCCCTGAGTATAGCGGAGCGGGGGCAGCGGGCTCTTGCTAGCATCAGCGGCGCCGGACAGCTGGGGTGGCGCGGAGCTCCGGGCTCAAGCGTCCATCTTGGAGCTCCCGCGCATGTGCTCTCTTTTATATTTTTTTAAAGCTCTTTTTTATTATTATAGCTTTTTTTAACTTTGACTGGGAGCCACATGGGTTTATTTTTAGCCTTTAAAATGTATTGCCAGTGGGATTATATTTGTGTGTTCGCATACAGTCATTATGAGGACAAAGAGTCAGGAGTAGGCAGATGTAGCAATAGACACAGAGGACAATTCCTTTGAAATGGTGGAAGAGGTGGAAAGAGAGGGGTAAAAAGGGGAGGATTGCAGGCCTTTGGTTGCTGACGGGTATCATTACTTATGAAAAAAAGACCCAGATTGCTAAGCCCTGTAGAGTGTACATAGTGTTTTCAGTAGCTTACACCCATGGAACAGTGCCACACAGTAAAATAAAGTAGCTGTGCTCTCTTTATGCCTCTACAAGCTGCCCTGGATGACATCCTGTTTTGCTGATGTTGTGCCTCTTCCTCACTTCCACTTTCTAACTTTCCACCTCTACATTCTTTGACACCCTCCTCATGGCTCGAGCCCACTTGGCAGTAAGCTGCAGCTGCAGTGACATCACTGGTATTTGGTTCTCCCTGCCTGTTGTCCCCTCCCTTTATGCTAATTGTGCTTTTTTCCTCACCATCTGATAAAATCAATTGCTGCACATTCCCCTGCAGCAAGTAACTGATGCTGTATTCAAATAATTCAACCGCCTTCTCAATGCCAGTTTGTGGTTCAAAGTCAGGATTAGAAGTTCAAGAGGAAGAAGAAGAAGGCACATTTGCAGTTGCTGAAGATACAGTGCAATAGAGAAGGAGGAGGATGATAGAAGCTTGGTTATTCACTCCACCACCTCCTTTGTGTATTCAAGCTGTATAGCACAAGCACTGATAGAAAAGAAAGGCGGGCATGTCCTGCCAGTCAAAGGTGCAGTCTGACCGCCGCCTTTGCTTGCAGATAGATGACCAGCTTGCTCTCTACTAGCTGCACATGAAGAACTTCTGCCTCTCACTTTAGGCTTTCCCAGACAATGGGTGATTGCCTAATTTTATTATTATTATTTTTTGCAGCAACTAAAACATTGAGATAAAAAATAATTAAAAAAAACCCTCCATATAAAAAAAAGGAAATAAAAATGTGGGAGCAACGGCAGTTAACCAGCAACTTTGTATATGGTTTAGTGTTGACTCCAGATCCTGTGTTATGTTTGTTGGGGTATGTGAACCCCAGCTGGATAAATCATGACCAGGAAGTGGCTATTGCGAGATCACTTTACGTAGCACGCAAGTTGGTGGCTTCTCATTGGGTTTCACCTAATCCTCCTACCCGTAGAGAATGGATATTGGAAATGAATAGATAAATTATGTTTGAGAAGCATACATATGCTCAGCGTAATGCTTCGCAGAAAATTTTTTTAAAAATCTGGAAAAAATGGGTATGTATAGAGCTCAGTGGGATGGTCTGTGATAAACGGATGCACTATCGATGCAGCATACTAATGCATTATAAATAAATGTTACTTTGTACTCTGCAGTAATTTGCCATATTTGTTGGTGCTGAAGTGTATGTACTAATTTTTCCTTTTTGGAGTTGTGCTGCCCTACAAGGCAAGTCTTTTTTTTTTTTTTTGGTCTTTGTTAGAAAATCTTTTCCATAAATAAAATCTGATGGAAAAAAAAGAAAAAACAGCAACAAAAATTGTGGATGACACCGACAGAGAGGTAGCCCCTGATGATGTCAGATTTGATAAAACATGTAGGGCAGAGCTTATGATTGTGACGTCATCACGCTCGTTAGGATCAGGAAGCGGTTTGAACAATTCCGGGGTGTCGTATTAAGAGCTTGTATATTTGTATATTTTAACACTGTGAGTGCCCATATATACTTTTTTATTATAAAAGAACTATACAGTTTTGAAAGTTTCCCTGATTCTTTTTTATGGTATGGTCGACCACTCTTAGATACTTGATGAGATACCATGCTGACCGTGTATGGAGATTTAGAAGCAATATCAGGTTTCCCACAGGCGATGCATTAAACCCCATGCACATATGGCTCTTCTTACGTAAAGGGTCATGTTGTTCTGCTAAGAGTCCTCTTAGCCAGATGGCAGCACAAAGTCTGGTGTTGCAAACATCCAGATTTACAAGAATTCTCCTATCTTCACGTTGGTGGATTTGGATATATTGGGACTGTCATTCATATTTTTCTTTTCACGTTCATTGTATTATGACACAATATTTGGTCACATGTTTTTTGTCATATACTGTATATACGGTATCTCACAAAAGTGAGTACACCTCTCACATTCTTGTAAATATTTTATTATATCTTTTCATGTGACAACGCTGAAGAAATGAAGCTTTGCTACAATGTAAAGTAGTGAGTGTACAGCTTGTATAACAGTGTACATTTGCTGTCCCCTCAAAATAACTCAACACACAGCCATTAATGTCTAAACTGCTGCCAACAAAAGTGAGTACACCACTAAGCGAAAATGTCCAAATTTAGCCCAATTAGCCATTTTCCCTCCCCGGTGTCATGTGACTCGTTAGTGGTACAAGGCCTCAGGTGTGGATGGGGAGCAGGTGTGTTAAATTTGGTGTTATCTTTCTCATGCTCTCATACTGGTCACTGGAAGTTCAACATGGCACCTCATGGCAAAGAACTCTCTGAGGATCTGAAAAAAAAAGAATTGTTGCTCTACATAAAGATGGCCTAGGCCAGGGGTAGGCAACCTGCGGCTCTCCAGCTGTTGTAGAACTACATTTCCCATGAGGCATTGCAAGGCTGCTAGATACAATTACTCCCAGAAGCATGATGGGAAATGTAGTTCTACAACAGCTGGAGAGCCGCAGGTTGCCTACCCTTGGCCTAGGCTATCAGAAGATTGCCAAGACCCTGAAACTGAGCTGCAGCACAGTGGCCAAGACCATACAGTGGTTTAACAGGACAGGTTCCACTCAGAACAGGTCTCACCATAGTAGACCAAAGAAATTGAGTGTATGTGCTCAGTGTCATATCCAGAGGTTGTCTTTGGGAAATAGAGATATGAGTGCTGTCAGCATTGCTGCAGAGGTTGAAGGGCTGGGGGGTCAGCCTGTCAGTGCTCAGACCAATACGCCGCACACTGCATCAAATTGGTCTGCATGGCTGTCATCCCAGAAGGAAGCCTCCTCTAAAGATGATGCACAAGAAAGCCTGCAAACAGTTTACTAAAGACAAGCAGACTAAGGACCTGGATTACTGGAACCATGTCCTGTGGTCTGACGAAACCAAGATGAACTTATTTGGTTCAGATGGTGTCAAGCGTGTGTGGCGGCAACCAGGTGAGGAGTACAAAGACAAGTGTGTCTTGTCTACAGTCAAGCATTGTGGTGGGAATGTCATGGTCTGGGGCTGCATGAGTGCTTTTAGCACTGGGGAGCTACAGTTCATTGAGTGATCCATGAATGCAAATATGTACTGTGACATACTAAAGCAGAGCATGATCTCCTTGCTTTGGAAACTGGGCCGCAGGGCAGTATTCCAACATGGTAACAACCCCAAACACACCTCCAAGATGACCACTGCCTTGCTAAAGAAGCTGAGGGTAAAGGTGATGGACTGGCTAAGCAGGTCTTGAGACCTAAACCCTATTGAGCATCTGTGGGGAATCCTCAAACAGAAGGGGGAGGAGTGCAAGGCCTCTAACATCCACCAGTTCCGTGATGTTATCATGGAGGAGTGGAAGAGAAATCCAGTGGCAACCTGTGAAGCACCGGTGAACTCCGTGCCCAAGAGGGTTAAGGCAGTGCTGGACAATAATGGTGGCCACAAAAAATATTGACACTTTGGGCCCAATCTGGACTTTTTCACTTAGGGGTGTACTCACTGTTGTTGCCAGCGGTTTAGACATGAATGGTTGTGTGTTGAGTTATTTTGAGGGGGCAGCAAATTTACACTGTTATACAAGCTGTACACTCATTACTTTACATTGTAGAAAAGTGTCATTTCTTCAGTGCTGTCACATGGAAAAATATAATAAAATATTTACAAAAATGTAAGGGGTGTACTCCCTTTTGTGAGATACTGGATATATTCTAATTTCCCGAGATACTGAATTTGGGGTTTTTGCTAGCTATTAGCCATGATCATCAAAATTAAGAGAAAGAAATGCTGTTGGAAGATATCACTCTGTATGTGATGCATTTACAGTATATAATATATGAGTGTGACTTTTTCAATAGAATTACCAAAATAAATTAACATTTTGATGGTATTCTAATTTTATGAGATGCACCTGTTTATATATATATATAATAAACGCTGCAATGTGAATTTATATATCTGTCCACAATTTATCAAATTGTTTTTGCCAGCTGCTGACATTGGATCTGCCAGCACAATTTCTCTTTTGATATAATAAGAGAGGTAGCCCTAGCAAGGTCAGTGAATTTGGAGGTGTACACCCCACTCTCTGTATCCCCACACTGAAATTCACTGTAATGTAGCAGTGGCGATATGTATATGCATTGTATAGCTCTGTAGGTAGGACAATCACACTGCACAGTAGCACTAACGCAACTAGTTCTCCCTGAAATGACTGTCAGCTGTCCCTCTCTACTCCAGCTCAAACACACTAGCTGAAGGGAGAGCTGACTTAGATGGGGAGGGGGGTCACATTTTCCAAGCCCCATTATTTGCTATACCCAGCCACCTAACCACAGTTCACAGTTCATGCAACAAACCTGAACCTCATCCTGATCTTCAAATGTTTGTTGATGCCTATAGAGAATATCCATAACAATTAAATTAAATTAAAAATTAATTTTTTTTTTAGCTAAGCTGCACATTTTACATTTAAATCTCGCCAATGACCAACATGCATGAAAAGCTATTTTTCTTACACTGGTATGAGAAGCTGTTCAAGAGTTTATTCAGCTGTGTCTGTGTGTAGTTTGATGGCAAGAGTGCAGAGATTGAAAGTTACATATTACCATCTGGCAGGAAGAAAGTCTTGTTTTTATACAAATCTCTTTACCACTTCCAAAAACGATGTCACAAAGCTTGGTGCCATCAGGAATGCCATTGTTAACCACAAAGAGCACTCACTATTATTTCTTGTTCGTATCCCGCTAAACCCATTCAGGATGAAACTGTAAATTTAGAAAAAAAAAGGTATTTAATGATATATTTCAGCTTCATCTCTGTCTTTAGGTTTTCTTTTATTTCATCTTTTCTTCCTTATGTTTGTTTTTTCACTAATGCTAGAAACTTGTCTAGCATCCCCTTTGTCAAATCAGTTATTATATTGCCATAAATTATATATTACAGCACAGGGCAGATTGGAGAGGCGGAATAAGTGACATTCTCATCTGAGAGGAAAATAACAAGTGGGTATAATGTGGGCACAGAAAATGCTATAAACCCTTTAAATGCAGAGAGTTTTCTAAGTTACCAAAGTATAATAATAATACTATAATAACAAAGGAATAATGTCAAAGTAAAGTACAGGCAGTCCCCGAGTTACGAACATCCGAGTTACGAACATCCGAGTTACGAATGACTCCTACTTACGAACCAAGCCAAGCAGAGCCAGACACATCCCACAGTGCTGTATACCATAGCCACAAGAGCCCCAAATAACACAACTGCACACTGAGCGCATGTTCACATATGTCCGGTGTATCCAGAGTGCGAATTCAGTGTGAATTGAAAAAGAGTCCTGTATAGTGAGGTCCGGCTCAGGTGAAAATTCAGGTTATTTGACTTCTATGAGAACGCTTCTAAATTGCACATGTCATTCAGTTGTGAACAGGATACAAAAACTGACCTGATACTGATACAATCCTGATCTGATCCTGATCAAAAACTGACCTGATACTGATACAATCCTGATCTGATCCTGATCAAAAACGGACCTAATACTGATACAATCCTGATCAAAAACTGACCTGATACTGATACAATCCTGATCTGATCCTGATCAATAACTGACCTAATACTGATACAATCCTGATCTGATCCTGATCAAAAACTGACCTGATACTGATACAATCCTGATCTGATCCTGATCGAAAACTGACCTGATACTGATACAATCCTGATCTGATCCTGAACCAAAACTGACCTGATACTGATACAATCCTGATCTGATCCTGAACCAAAACTGACCTGAAACACTGAAAAACTACTTTGTAAATTAGCTGTGAAAACCGAGCTTCAGGCTGGGTTCACACCTATGCGAATTGGATGCGGATTAAACCGCATCCAATTCGCAGGACACTTGGAAACACATTGTTTTCAAGGTGTCCAGTTCACATATGTGCGGTGCATTCGCACACGTTTTTTGTGCAATGCGGTGCGAATTCCCAGCCCGTTGAGTCCAGTGGGAGCGCATCTAACACGGAGATGCACTCCGCACTGAACGGGGATATTTCCCCTGCTCGTGGCTCCTCCCCCATCTCTCCCCCCGCAGCTGCTGCGCTGTGGGAACAGACAGGAGCCGCCGAACGGCGGCTCCGCCCCTTCCCGGCAGCAGAGAGGCTGGAATTCGCACCGCAATGGTGTGAATCCAGCCTCAGGCTGGGTTCACACCTATGCGAATTGGATGCGGCTTAAACCACATCCAATTCGCAGGACACTTGAAAACACATTGTTTTCAATGTGTCCAGTTCACATATGTGCGGTGCATGGCGTAACGTGTTTTTTGCACACGC
>BLSH010129420.1:51095-67169 GCA_018402905.1 Glandirana rugosa | reverse complement strand
GAAATGTTGCTGAAATGGATTACCGTAAAGCCTGGACGCCATAATTAAAGCTGGAAAGAAATGGGGGTGCACATTCTTTTAGGCTGGGTTCACACCTATGCGAATTGGATGCGGCTTAAACCGCATCCAATTCGCAGGACACTTGAAAACACATTGTTTTCAATGTGTCCGGTTCACATATGTCTGGTGCATTCGCACTCCGCGTTGCACAAAAAAGTGTGTGTTTTTTGTGCAATGCGGTTCGAATTCCCAGCCCATTGTGTTCAATGGGAGCATATCTAACACATAGATGCACTCCGCACTGAACGGGGATATTTTCCCCTGCTCGTGGCCCCTCCCCCTCCCTCCCCCTGCAGCTGCTGCTCTGTGGGGATGAACAGGAGCCACCGAACGGGAGCAGACAGGCTGGAATTCACACCGGACTGGTGTGAATCCAGCCTTACAAACAAATTCGATCTAAGAAAGAACCTATAGTCCCTAACCCATTCGTAACTCTGGGACTGCCTGTATTCATCAGTGAAGTATTAACTGTCTTCTTTTCATTTTCTTTTTAGTTATTTGGAAATCGTAGTTGGTCTACCTGACCGTGGTTTGGTTTCAACAGAACCCCTCATTTTCCACTTCTTGATTAGAGTTTGAACACTGATGATTGGCATTCTCAACTCCTTGGATATGTTTTAATATCCTTTTCCTGTTTTATACAGTTTAACTACCTTTTCCCGCAGATCCTTTGACAATTATTTTGCTATCCCCATGACTCAGAATCCAGAAACATCAGTGCAGCACTGAATGAAAGATGCAAGGGTCTGTCAGGAGTCCAGAAACTCATTGACCTTTTATACACACACAATAATTACAAGCAAACTGATTACAGGTGAGGATGGTTACCTTTAATAGCCATTCAAACCCCTTTGTGTCAAATTGTGTGCATGTTATCAGACCAAAATCACCAGGGTGTGTAAACTTTTGATCAGGGTCATTTGGGTAGTTTCTTTTGTTATTATGATTTAAAAAGAGTAAACACAGTTGATTGAAAATAAATGGCTTCAGCCAAACACTAAACACGAGTGAAAGAAAAGTTTTTGTGTTATTCATATTCTCTGAAAAATGGGCCAGAAATCATAAATTTTGCCAAGGTATGTAAACTTATGAGCAAAACTGTATAGTGCAGGAGTAAGGTGTATATAATGTACAGAATGCAAATATCAGGAATATGTGACATACAGTCCTGCAGAAAACTCATGAAATACACAGTATATAACATGCAACAGAGAGGTATATGTATGATACAGTACAGAGGAGAGCAGCCCTCGGTATGTAATATATACTGCAATGTACATAATTCTGACTGATAAAATCTTTATGCCATGCCCTGTGTTGTATACACCTGATCACTGTACTCTTCTGGGCGCTGATCATTGCACTGTTCGGTTCATACACCTAACTAAGGAGTATGTATTGTACATGGAACATTATATAATCTTGACCATTGCACTCTATGTGCTCTGTCTAACACTACATACTCTTGGTTTCTTTATCATGTTATAGGTTTTTTTTACACTTTACAACACACAACTCCTATTGTAGTTTATCTGTTTTTTGGTCATTGATTTGCAGAGGTTTAAAACCTTTGGTTCCTATATTTTATATTACTCACTGTGCAATGTAAGCTGTGCTTTGCATTGCACACTCCTGACTGCTGTACTTCCAGCATATAGAGGTCAGGATTACTTCACACATAGCAGAGAGTGCTCGCATTATGCCCTACCTTCCCCCACCAAGCAAAAATCATCAGCCCCAAAAGCCACTGGCGTGGACATCTCACCTTGTGGCAGGGGTTACTCTGGCAACAAGGACTGGCACCTCACCTCTCAACACCTTGTCCACTATTCACCCAGCACTAGTTTCACAGCTGTTGTACAGCTAAGATCTGCACTTCTCCCATACCTCTTGTCTCTGGGCCCCTCTCCCATACCCTTCACCGCTGGACCCCTCTCCCATACCCCTCACCTCTGGGCTCCTCTCCCATACCCCTCACCTCTGGGCCCCTCTCCCATACCCCTCACCTCTGGGCCCATCTCCCATACCCCTCACCTCTGGACCCCACTTCCATACCCCTCACCTCTGGACCCCTCTCCCATACCCTCACCACTTGGACGCTTCCTGTATCCGTCACCTATTACCCCTCCCATACCCCTCACCTCTGAACCCCTCTTCCATACCCTCATCTCTGGACCCCTCTCCCATTACCTCACCTCTTGGACCCTTCTTGTATCCCTCGCCTATGTGCCCCTCCCATACCCCTGAGCCTTTCCCCTACCATTCACCTCTGTGCCCCATCCAGTACCTATCACCTCTGGGCCCATCCTGTACTCCTCACCTTTCAGCCCCTTCTTGTATTACTAACTGTTGGGCCCTTCCCCTACCTCTCACCTATTGGTCTCTTCCAGTACCCCTCACCTCCGGCTCCGGGCCCCATTACACTAGAATTGTACAATAGTGCGTTTAGGAGTCTACTTAATATGCTTTTAGGGGATTGGTATATGGATGGGAGGGATTAATATAAATATGGGTGTTTATGTTTTTTTTTTTTTGCATTATGCCTTGGGTACTCCCCCCCCCCCCTTTCTATGTGGCTTTGTTATGTAGCCTCGTACCCTCGCTTCCATTTTGGGAATGTTTTACCAATAAGAACTTTTGCCACCTTTTGACCATATGAGATTACACCCCCTACACCCTCTGCTGACTATTTGTGACTATATTATTTTCTCCCTGGAAGGGAGAGGGATATCCCTTATTTTATGTTGGTGGAATTGTTTAATTATAATATGATTTGTTATATGGGGCCCTTGTCCTACATCTTATCGTTTGCTGTGACTTTGTATGGGAGTATGGCGGTCCGGTTTTAGCCCATTTGTCCGCCCCAGAACCTGTTTATATGCATGGCATTCATCATACCATTATCTAAAATGGGAGCATTAATAAAAGCCCACCTGCAATTTATGAATCCGTCTTAAAATATTTGCACTTCTATGATGTATGTGATAAACCTTCTGTATTTATACTGTATAGGGGGCCGCATACAGACCCAACGATCCTGAGGAAGCACAAATTGACATGAAATGTGTTGACATTGGATTTGGAAAAGCACACCAATATCACCACTTGCTACATTTATGCACTGAGCAGATATACATATAGATTCATATGGGTGGTAATTTCCAGGTAATGAGCTTTCAAATTTATTATACGATTTTTCTGGATGTAATAAAACTGATTGATTTCTACAATATCTCAGCCTCGTGATGTGTTGATAAAGTCCCCCAATTTTGAAGAAATAAGCTCTTTTGTTCCTTATTTTGTATGTACTTCTTGGATGTGGCAAAGTGGTAGTAGTCTTATTTTGTATGATCCAGAAAAGGTTATACCCATGTGGCGATAGATGCAAACACACTTTCTAAATAAAAGGCCAGCAGCATAAGCTGAGAGGGGGCTCTGTAATCACAAGAACTAAGAAGGAACGTCTGTACCAGAGGAGACATAAAAAAAAGAGGGAACTTTACCTGGGGATGATGCTAGCGCCTGGTTTCCTGCAATCCCTTAAGTAGAGCCTGGAGTCCCGCTTGTTATGGAAATTGTGTACTAAAACCCAAGATAAATAATGTATATCTGCAATATCTGCAATATTTTGTATGTCTTGTATTGCTTTGCTACAATTGTAAGTAGTTGTTGTGTGTGCAGCATTCTTGTTTAGTAAAAGCACATTAATATAATAGAGGTTTGTGCTCCTTGCTTTACTGCAATGTGAGCTATAAGATACAAAGCAACACAGGCAGTTGCTTAAACCGCATTCACACCTAGGCAATCCGACTTGCAGGGCGACTCTGAGTTGCCCCGCTCAAGGCAACTTCAGTGCGGCTTGCAGGTGACTTCTGTAATAGAAGTCACTGCAAGTCGCCTGAAGTCGCCTCAAAAGTAGTACAGGAACCTTTTTCTAAGTCGGAGCGACTTGAGTCGCTCCTATCTAGAATGGTTCCATTGCAATGCATGGAGGTGACTTGTCAGGCGACTCAAGTGTCACCTATCAGTGCAGCCTCATCAGTGTCACCTATCAGTGCAGCCTCGTCAGTGCCCATCAGTGCCACCTTATCAGTGTCCATCAGTGTAGCCTCATCAGCACTTAACCGCATAAGCAGATAAAGCCGGCACCGCTGTGCGATGTCCCAGCCAGCCGCTCACTGCCTTTTCCTGGCGGAGTGATCTACCTGCCTTGTTCAACAAGTGCTGAGGAGGGCGGAGGCAGAGGCTGTACACACACGGCTGAGGGTGACAGAACAGGGACGGACGGCTATACAGCACTTGCTGTGCTATGATTATTATCAGGATAATGATGATCATCATAAGTGCAGTAAGATGCTTTCTTTTAAGTCTTGCTTTCATTTATGTTTTCAGGGCAGTAAAAAGGCATGGCTGAGCCACATTTATCACCACCAAATCACTCCCATTATGCTGCAAAGACACTGCCACCATCATACATAGTACAACAGTGATGCCAGGCAGTTTTACACACACTCCCAATGCCTGTATCCACTGGGAATGTGTAAAACCCTCCGCCGTCACTGCTGTACTATATTCTATGGCAGCAGGGCCTTTGCAGCATAAAGGGAGTGGTTGGGTGGTGACCTAAATGAAAGCATCTCACTTGTGTAATGTAAAGGGGTGCAGGGGATTGTGTAATGCGATGGGGCCCAGAGGTGCAGGAGTTGTGTAATGTAATGGGGCCCAGAGGTGCAGGGGGCTGTGTAATGTAAAGGGGCCCAGAGGTGCAGGGAGCTGTGTAATATAAAGAAGTCCAGAGGTGCAGGAGGCCGTGTAAAGTAAAGAAGTCCAGAGGTGCAGGAGGCCGTGTAATGTAAAGAAGTCCAGAGGTGCAGGAAGCCGTGTAATGTAAAGAGGTCCAGAGGTGCAGGAGGTCATGTAATGTAAAGAAGTCCAGAGGTGCAGGAGACCGTGTAATGTAAAGAAGTCCAGAGGTGCAGGGGACCGTGTAATGTAAAGAAGTCCAGAGGTACAGGGGGTTGTGTAATATCATGGGGCCCAGAGGTGCACAGGGCTGTGTAATGTAAAGGGGCCCAGAGGTGCAGGGGGCTGTGTAATGTAAAGAAGTCCAGAGGTGCAGGAGGCCGTGTAATGTAAAGAAGTCCAGAGGTGCAGGGAGCCGTGTAATGTAAAGAAGTCCAGAGGTGCAGGGGGTTGTGTAATGTAAAGGGGATGCAGAGGAGCACCTCCCAAATCACCCCTCTACCTACTCTTCCAAGGCGGTAGGTATCGGTAATTGGTATCGGTGACTACCAAAGGTAAAGTATCGGTACTTGTACTCGGTGGCAAAAAAGTGGTATCGGTGCAACCCTAATATGTATTATAGTAAAAAGTAAGAAAAATTGTTCTTTTTTCAAAATTGTCGCTCTTTGTTTATTGTGCAAAAAATAGAAAATGCAGAGGTGATCAAATGCCACCAAAAGAAAGCTCTATTTATGGGAAAAAAAGGACGTAAATTTTGGGTACAACGTCGCACGACTGCACAATTGTCAGTTAAAGCAATGCAGTGCCTTATCGCAAAAGGTGCTCTGGTCAAGAAGGGGGCAAATCCTTCCAGGGCTGAAGTGGTTAAATACCACCGAAAAAAAGCTCTATTTGTGTTAAAAAAAATGATAAAAAAATTCATATGGGTACAGTGTAGCATGACCACGCAATTGTCAGTGTGAGAGCGCGGAAAGCTGAAAATTGACCTGGGCAGAAAGGGGTATAAGTGCCCAGTAAGCAAGTGGTTAAAAAGGTTTTTTTTTTTTATTTTATCCTGCAGGTGAGTTAATTTAGTTGAAAATGGTGGTAATGTTTGAAACTCACTATGTAATAAATGTAGCCTTTTCACGACAAAACCCATGGTAGATAAACACGAATAAGTAAAAAAAAAAAAACTCAAATCCACCATTCTGTAGCAATTTTAACCATGGAGCCAAAGGCTGGCCATACATCATACATTTTTTATTTAGATTTACCAAAACCATATAATACGAGGTAAAACCTAAACACTTTCAATGTGTATGCAATTAGGCAGGCCCTTGCACTACATAGTTGAAGGTAAACCAAAAGGAAATTAAATAAGAAAATGATATAATGTATGGCCATCTTAACAGAATACATTTTGCCATGTATAGGAAAAGAGATTCTGCAGGCACAGCAGTTGAAATTTTTCACCAATATCTCTTACCATCTAGGCGAATATTGGGAATGAACAGAAGATTAGAAAATTAGATTGAAAACAGTCTGTAATTATAATGTATGATTGGAGAATTTGCCATCAAAGTGATCCAGAGCTGGAAAATTATAAGTAAATTTGTACAATACGATTGCTGGGGAATCAAAGCATGAAAAATCATTTGACTACAACAGTTTACCAAGAGATTATTTATTACAGATATTTATACAGCACCAACTATTTCCACAATACTTTACATATATTTTAGATTCATATCAGTCCTCCCCTCAAGGCGCTTACAATCCAAGGTCCCCAAATGTGAGCCTGTAGATAGAAGGGATTTTGTGGCTTTATAGCCACCAGATTCCCCTTTGTTTAACCACGTAAGGACCAGAAGGATTTCCCACTGTAGGACCAGAACACTTTTTGCGATTCGGCATTGCATCACTTTAAATGACAATTGCGCGGCTGTGTGACATTGTACCCAAACAAAATTGACGCCCTTTTTTACCCACAAGTAGAACTTTCTTTTGGTGGTATTTGATCCCCTCTGCGTCACTTCTGATCACCGCTATTAACAAAAAAAGAGTGTCAATTTTGAAAAAAAAACCCAATATTTTTTACTTTTTGCTATAATACATATCCAAAAAAAAAAAAATGTATTGATCAGTTTTGGCCGATATATATTCTACCTCATATTTGTAGTAAATAAAATCGCGGTCAGCGTTTATTGATTGGTTTGCGCAAAAGTTGCCAGGTTTACAAACCATGAGAATTCATTTAAGGCATTTTTGCTATTTTTTTTTTACTAGTAATGGCGGCAATCTGCGATTTTTATCGGGACTGTGATATTGCAGCGGACATGTCGGACATTTTGGACACTTTTTTGGGACCAATGACATTCATACAGCAATCGGAAATTTAAATATCCACTGATTTACTGTATAAATATCATTGGCAGTGAAGGGGTTAACCTGCAGGCTGCAATCTAGGGGTTAACTGTGTTCCCTAGGCGTGCTCTAACTATGAGGGGGCTTGGCTGCCAGGGGCATAAGAGATCCTAGTGACAGGGATCAGTAGATCTCTTACATGCCACCTAATAGAGCAGGGAACCTCCGTGTTTTCATTGGTGGTTCCCCATTTTTCTTCTCTGCCAGGCAATCGCGAGTAGCCGGCGGATATTGACCGGTGGCCATACTGCTGGAGAGTGCGGCAGGCATGAGAGCGCGCCACTGACAGCACACTACTGCCCGCTAGCCGAGCACGAGTGAGCCGCCATTTATAGACGGCGATTCCCAGGATTGTGTCAGTAAATGTACGTGAGCAGGTCTGTAACTGGTTAACCTAGAAATTGCAGATGGTTTTTATATGTTAGCAGAAGTGACCCTGGCAGATGTAAAGCCACCTGATCACGCCTACTGGCATTTAGTATGAAATCCTACCCCAAGCCTCAGCAGCCACTAAGCTTTTTTTGTGTGCCTGGGATCTCTGTAGGCAAGTTTGAGATGAAAAGAATGGTGAGTAATCTCTTTTGCTTAGACTGAACCCAGAAGCACATAGCTCTGAGTACTTCTAGATTCAGAGTCCCTGAGGCAGAAGCTTGGTAAGCTTCAGATTGGGGACTTTATGTCCTCCATCTACAGGGACTGCAGGCACAGAATGCATTAGGGGTCTAAGAGACCTTGATGTCTCCATAAAGATCACCTGTCCTTATCTATGTATGCAGGAGTTTCTTGACAGGAGTGAGAAATAGCAGCAGGAGACTATAGCTCCTGCTGCTATCATTCAAATCCTATGAGGAAAAAGCACGGGCTGGGGTCAAGCGAGATGTGTTTGTGTCAATATGTCTATTCCTATAGGGGTACTTGGAAGGGAGGAGGAACCTAGAGCACTGGCAGGGGCTCCAGAAGAGGAGGTTCAGGGCTGCTCTGTGCAAATCCATTACTAGAGCAGGCAAATATAACATGTTTGTTATGAAAAGAAAAAAAGGGGAACCTTTACAATTGCTTTAAGATACTGCAGAGTAGAGCAGTGTAAATTTGTCAGTCACAAAACCATTTTATTCAGGGATAAATGCCCGATGAGTTCTTTTTTCTAGTAGGTGTGGTGAAAAGTAAGTGATTTATTGTGTGGTGGTTTAGTTGCACACTATTCTTGCACTTTTTTTTATCATTTTAACAAATATATATATATATAATATGAAAAATAGAATATATCACCACAATGTTACCAGATTACATTTTTTTAATGACAACCTGGACATCTAACAGACCTACCACATTTTTTGAAAGCCTCAAATATCATACAATCACCTATTATAATTACAAATAATCAATATTGTAACAGTGTAGACACTATGGAGTCCATTTATAAAGGTTTTATATATTTTTTTAATTGGATTTCATTGAAAAAATTTACAAATCCTGGAGTTTAAAAAAAAGACACAATCATACTCACCTACCTGCACATGTCCCCTGCCGCCTCCAAGACTGAGCAATTAAACATTGCTTATTGCTCAGTTCTCGGTTTTCTGAGAGCAGAGGGCCGGTGACTATCAGTGGGACGCCAAGCTGTAGAGGGGCCGGGAGCATCTGGCTCAGGCTCTAATGGCTCGTACACACGGGACGACGATCGCGCGTACGACCGTGTTGAATCGTGCGTTGACGGTCGTATGTAGCCTACTGACATGCACGCGACGGTCATGCGTACAACGTACGACCGGCCGAACGTGATGACGCGAACGAGCGTATAAAGAGGAAGTGCTGGTATTGTTGCGCCACCCTTTGGGCTCCTTCATCTAATCTCGTGTTAGTTGGAGTTTGGTGTGTGTTGATTCGCGACTTTCAGGCGTTCTTCAGATCGTTCTCTTTGGATCGTTCTATGGCTCGTTTCTGGACGCTCGTTCGTCAACGATGTTGCCTTCTGGAGAGAGAAATCTCGCTGCTATTGGCCTAGGAGTTCAGGCTTGGACCCATAACCAACGTAGGAGAAGGAGAGAGAGGAGTTGCTGGACCAAGAATTGGTTGCTTAACCGTGATCAATTTGGTCATATGGCTTTGGTAAGGGAGCTCCAGGAGAATAATCCCGATGATTTCAGGAATTATCTCCGGATGACGGACCCCTGCTTTAGCCACCTCTTGGCACTGGTGTCCCCCTATATTCAGAAGGCGGACACCTGCATGTGCCTTGCTATCACCCCTGAGCAAAGGCTCATTGCTACTCTGAGATACCTGGCGACAGGAAGAAGCCTGCAGGACCTCAAGTTCACCACAGGCATCTCCCCCCAGGCTCTTGGAGTCATTATTCCGGAGACATGTTCTGCCATCATCCAGGTTCTGCAGGAGGAATATATTAAGGTATGTTTCATGTTAATACCACGTTTTATGTCTTTATGTTTACATCATTTAAAACTACTGTATCTGCTGAAATGTAATCTCCTATACACACTCTACATCTTTTGCTGGTGACATTTCCCTACTATTTCCCCCAAACATGTACTGCAAGGCCTGCATTATTTTCTAATTATTTAACTTAATGTGATCTCTTTTGTTTTAATATGGTTGGCAAAGTGTAATTAGCGAAGTCTATTTACTGGAGTTTGTGCTTCACCCATGTCCTTACATCTTGACTGAGCTGGGAATGGAAGTCTAGCCTTATGTTGCCCTTGTATTAGTATGTTGACCATTTATTGGACCAAAGATTAATTTTTTTTTTTTTTATCTACAGTTTCCGTCCAAACCCCAGCAGTGGCAGGAAGTTGCTGCCCAGTTCAGGCAGCAATGGGATTTCCCGAACTGCGGGGGTGCCATTGATGGCAAGCATGTCCGGATTCTACCACCACCAAACTCGGGGTCGTACTACTACAATTATAAGGGGTTTTGTAGTATTGTCATGCTGGCCATTGTCTCCGCTTGTGATCATGAAGACCGAATTTTACAGGCGGCTTCAAAATGGCACCTTGAACTTGCCACCTCCAGAGCAGAATGTCGAGGGTCTTAACTTCGTCTTTGTTGCGGATGAGGCTTTTGGGCTTGGCGAACACGTCATGAAGCCATTTCCGCAACGGAACCTGACCGCTGACCAGCGGATTTACAACTATAGACTCTCGCGTGCTCGCAGAGTGGTCGAGAACGCTTTTGGCATTTTGGCCAACAGATTTCGCCTGTTTCTCACTCCTATCAACTTGGCCATCTACAAAATAAACCATGTAGTGCTTTGCTGCTGCATCCTGCACAATTATTTACGGAGAAATGCCAGCAGTTATCTTTCAACTGGACCCAGTGACCCAGATGCAGCCCAGCCAGGCACAAGTTCAGCACCAACAGAAAGGCATCTGCCCGATGCAATGGCGGACCTTGAAAATAGGCGTGCTAGCTTGGAAACCCAGAACGCCAGAGAAGTGCGGCGTAAATATATGGAGTACTCTGTGGGGAGAGGGGCTGTGTCCTGGCAAAATATGCTTTCTGATCGTTAATTTTATCCATATAAATGGATCCTTCATTTTAACTACTCTTGTCTGTGTGTTTTTTCTGGTGGAAAAGAGATGTTCTATGTGTGCTTTATTTTTGCTCTTGGTACAAGAGAGAAATCTAACCTTCATTTCTCCATGAGATACAAATCTCACCTTCTGCAATGTATTTTGTTGTGCAGGGGTTGTGCTACATATAAACAAACAAAAAATGCTGTTGGTGTTCATGCATTCTATGCATGTAGACCAAAAACATGATGCATTAACAACTTGGTGAAATGTTAAGAGATGAACTACATCTGTGTTGACCACATAGAAGAGCACATTAGCATTTTAAAGGCCTAAACTTTAGTGAACTCACCAGCATACATAAAGTAAATAAGAACTCACACACTGTTAGTATCAAATATAAACTTGTATTGTTTGCACATTAGGATGTAAAAACCACAGATAAAAGTATTAAAAAAGCATATAAAACATGTAAACTGTGAAAACTAAAGCATGTACTCCATCACATCAGGGGTTGGCAAGTGTCACCTTTCTGTGTGGGCAAACCCCCCCTTCCTCCAAACTGGAGTTTCTGGGAGAATGGGGTGTTGCATCTGAGAAATGTGTGAGTGCACCACATCAGTGTTTCCAAGCTGACACGTGGCCACCCTCAAAAAGTGCCAGCTCGGAAGCCATGATGGGATAACCTCACACATTGCTCTGATGCAACACCCCATTATCCCAGAAACTCCAGTTTGGAGGAAGGGGGGTGTTTGCCCACACAGAAAGATGACATTTGCCAAATCATGATGCAATGGAGTACATGCTTTTTGTGCAGCCCCTTAAATGTGGCCAACATGGCCTAAAATGGGGCCCACCACACCAGCCCAATTGGAACAAGACTCAGAACTTGGCCAGTATGTCCCCAACATCCCGCAGTCGCTGCTGGAGGCTCTCCGCTGCCCTCTCCTGCTTGCGGGCGATCCTCTGCAGCTCTCGTGCAGCCTTCTGGATCTTCTCCAGCTCCACACGGCACCATTGGATGTCCCGGTTGAGGCGCCCAATGGTGCAGTGTGGAAGCTCGTGAGCTGTAAGTAGAGGAAAAAGCATAAGGTCAATGATGTGCAGCATAATGGCTGATGATGGCTTGTATGGGCCTAGTTGTTGGTATTTTTTTGAGGGGAGAGGGGGTGCACTTTCCCAACACTTTAACCACTTCCGGACCACCTGTTGTGTTTTCACAGCAGCAGTCGGGTTGCTGTGTGCGAACCTGCGTAAAAAGGGGGCGATCTGCAAAGGGCTGCTAGGGGGTATGCACCCACCACACTCCAATGTCGCTGGCAAGCTGTGATGAGTGGCCACAGGCAAAGTCATGTGTTTCCAAAAATTTAGAAAATGTATGTTTAAAGCGACGCAGTGCCAAATTGCAAAAAGTGCTCTGGTTCTAAAGCTGGCAAAGCATCCAGTTGGTAAGTGGTGAATGGCAACAATAATAAAGGCTCAGGCCCTCCTTCTAACAAATGTTAAAAAGGTGTGTTGGTTTCTTAACTGCTGTCTGCTGGCCCATGTACCCCTAGGTGTGCGCAGCCTATTGCATTAGGGTGTGCACACCAAACCTCAAACACACATGTCTTTCTCTGCAGCCTCAGCTGTACAGGACAGTGAATGAATGGGATAGTGCTCGTTGCTGAGCGTCTTCCTATTCCTCCACAAACTGAAGCATAGTAAACACTGTATACTATGCTTCAGTTAGGAATGAACATAGTGAGTGTGTTCACTGTGTTAAACTAGAAATGGAAGGGACAGGTAAATTACATATTTACCTGCCCCTTCCTCCACTCTCCATTCTTCAACATGAGGGGAAACAGAGGCAATAGGGGACATCTGCACCACAGGCAGTGATTAGGATGTGCCCAGGTACACCTGCCACACCCCCTGTGCACGCCTATGCATGTTCCAAATAGGCATGTCAATACACAAGAAACAAGAACTGAACAGTACTTACAAGGGCAAACAGAAGGCTCACTCGGGGACTGGGGATGTTGGGGCATCTGGCCAGCTGAGTCTTCTACAACAAGAAAAAAAAACATTCATTGAGCACCCCAAAGTCAGTACCAGTTCAACACATACATTGCGGGATATGTTCCAATTGGACCAACCTTCCAATTGGGCTGGGCTGCCCACATCTGATGGGCTCGATACAATGACGGGTGGGCCCTCGGGAGTCCTTTCTGAAAATAAACAACCACAAACAGAAAATGATGCCATTTGGCTGTGCAAAAATACTTGACAAGTGGCAACATTCATCAACTCCTACAGCTACCCCCCCACCCTCGCTTCTATGGGATGTGGGCTGCCTGCTATCCATCATATGCATTTGTGTGCCTTCCAGCACTGGGGGCTATCCTCTCACCATGTCTGCACTAGCAAGGCTGAATTAATGGGCACTGATGAATCAGGCAGCACCCAGAAAAATGATACTTATCCTTTAATTTAGGCCTGACACCCCGCCCCACCCCCTTTTGGGCACCTAGCAGCACCCCTGGCTGTGTCACAATTTATCTAATTGTCATTTAGCACTTACCTTCTGGAGATGATGGTCGGCTTACCGCCACCTGAGCTGAGGGGCCAGGGGTGGCCTCATCGGTGGGTTGTGGAGGGGGGTGGGCTGCTTGTTTTTTTTGTTTTCCTGTTGCAAAATACAAAAAGAACATAAGTGCAAAAGATAAAGGAATGTCTGAAAACAGTCTAAAATGGTATTCTTCATATACAGTATGCTGGATTTTGAAATTACATTTGGGAACCACAAGGCATACAAAGATTCCAAAAAATCACAGATAATTCTCTCTAACTACTTTGATCAAGAACAGATCCACACACTGAATTTACACATCTACATACTGGTTCCAAAAATAAATTGCTTACTTTTTTGTAGGATCCGATGGATCCGTCGCATCTGGTCAGGCTCTCGATTTTTGAGGTCCGACCATCGCTTGCGGAGCTGGTCCTTGCTCCGCTGGACCCCGTATTTCTCCTCCAGCTTGGCAATGACCCTGTCCAAAATAAAGTCCTTATGACTATTCGGCCTCTCATATCGCCACCTCCTGCAGTCATAGTCCCTGCTCTCCATTAGGGCGACCATATCGGCCATTTATGATGTGGTCATAGGGCTGGCCTTCATTTTGCGGTGTGTCCTCCGTGATTCCGCCATCTTTACGAACGCCGTTGCTGCTGCGATCGTTCGTTCGTTCCGTGGAGGCGTTGGTACGTGTCACGCCCCAGCGTCGCGGCGTACCTGAGGGCGGTGCGCATGCGCAATGTAAAGCACGGTATAAAAAGCCGAACGATCGAACAGGAAATTGCCAGCAGGTATCAACTCTCTGTGTGACCAGTGCTGTGGGACGACCGTTGCGAGACGACGTCTGTGAGAACGAAGGTTCGGCAGGATTTTCAGATAGAGGTGGGTAGAGGCCTATAATGTTATGCTTGGATTGCAGGTACATGGGGACCCCATGATAACCTCTCATACTTTACAATTGTCCCTGATTGAGCAGGAAAGTCATGCTTTTTACAAAGCTGGACCAGGATATCTGTGTCCTGGTCAGCATCCCATAACCTGTATTGAGCCCTCCTAAATCACCCCTGTACTGTGCACGTCTGCTCACCCCTTTGTGTTGTTTAGTCTTTGATTTATGGCATGTTTTCAAATCAAATAGATTGAAAGTAGTGATGAATATATGTTTAATTCCATTAACAATTTAAACGTACATTCTTGAGAGCAGGTGCCTAAAACGGGGCAGGCTGGTAGGGGCCCCTAGTGCCTTACTTTGCCCAGGGGCCCATGGTTGTATTAAGAGCGCCCTGTTGTGCCAAATGGCTTTTACTCAGGGGCGGCCGGATAGGGGTCACAGGAGTCGCCATGGCGACCAGGCCCCATGCTGAAGGGGGCCCATAAGGGCCCCCTGTGTGCTTAGATTAGGAGGGGGATGAGAGATGGAGCGCTGCGGGGAGCCTCGTCACACTGTTTACACTGTGTGTGAAAGTGAAAGCAGTGTGACTGTGCTCTTTGTCTCCCCCTACAGCGCAGTACCCGGCATAAAGAGAGAATTTACTGCCGTTTTTTTAAAGAGACTTTCTGCAATTCTGCATGTGTGTGTGAGTACATGTGTGTAGGTGCATGTGTGTGTGTGTGTGTGCGCATGTATGTGTGTGGCTGTATGTGTGTGTGTGTGTGTGTGTGTACATGTATGTGAGTGGGTACCCTTGTGTGGGTGTATGTTCGTTTTTGGGGACATGTATGTTTTTGGGTGCATGTATGTGGGTGGGTGCATGTATGTGGGTGCATGTATATAAGTGCGCATATATATATATATAGATATATATGTGCATTAATGTGTGTGTGTGTGTTTATATGTGTACATATATACAGTATATATGTGTGTGTGTGCACGCGTGCATTATGTATGTGTACATGTGTGTATGCACGTTCTATGTATGTGCTTTTAATCCTGACCCCCTTTGTGTACAATCACTAATTTACTTTACCTTGTTCCTAGTACCAGAAATAAAAATGCTGTTCCTCTGAAAGCGATCCATGCTCAGGCATTTGACAGCTGGTAAAGAGGCAATCTGTTGCCTCCTGCCCGCCTGTTTTAACCCTCTAAATGCATCACCACTATGCTGTGTGTGCAATGCACACAGTTGTGGAGTGGTTGCAGTGCATCCTCATTAACCTAGGGGTAACCTTCAAGGGAGCCCTGACTATAAAGAGACTGAGAAACACCGGCATAGAGGACACAATCTCTCCATTTTCCTCCTGCAGCCGCTGAATGCCTGCGGGAGGGAGTGGAGGAGAAGTGTGGGATGAAAAGGAGAGATTGGTTCCTTTTATACGCAGCCACACACTTGCGACCGGGCCCTGGCATTATGCCACCGGGCTCCGAGGAAAGGGCCCTGTCAGGGGGGGCCCTTCATGGTTACTTGCATCGGGGCCCTGAGGGTTCTAGTTACACCACTGCTCATACTGCTTCTGTTTGCTACATCATCCCCTTGAGGACCGACTTCTTCGCCAGCGAGTAATACGGACGTTCTCTCTTCTGTTTCGTAGTACGTTGAAGTATGTCGTATGGGGATATTTTCGGGGTGGTTTAGATCCGGGGTTCGGTTCGTCATTAACCGAACGACGTAGTAGGTAAATTAGGTCCTGTGTATACCTAATGGGCCCAAGTCTCGGATTAACTTACGTCTATTCCGTGGTTCACTCAATTTAAGGGTGGGATTAGTCCGTGTCTTGGACTCATTAATTATAGTCAGGACTTAATTTCCCTACTACATCGTTTGTCTTCGTCATACTCGTCAC
>BLSH010129420.1:18784-42202 GCA_018402905.1 Glandirana rugosa | reverse complement strand
CTCTGACCATCTTTTGTATCTTGTCTGCAATCTCTGATCATCTCCTTTTAGTATTTCCGCAGTCTCTGACCATCCCTTTTATCATGCCTGTCTGCAGTCTCTGACCATCTCTTTTATCATGTCTGTCTGCAGTCTCTGACCATCTCTTTTATCGTGTCTGCAGTCTCTGACCATCTCTTTTATCATGTCTGCAGTCTCTGACCATCTCTTTTATCATGTCTGCAGTCTCTGACCATCTCATTTATTATGTCTTCAGTCTCTAACCATCTCCTGTATCATGTCTGCAGTCTCTGACCATCTCCTGTACCATGTCTGCGGTATATCTGGGGGCTCTTTCTAACAGACTCTCTAACAGAAGCCCTCTCTGTGTCCATTAGAGAGATCCCCCTTCAGATCCCATTAGAGTACTCTGCTTCTCTTCCTGTATTTTGTTTATTGTTAAGAGATCATGGGAGGATCCCAGGGTAATGAAGACTCCTTAGGGGAGCATCTCTGTGTTTTGAGTCGTTGCCATAGAAACGTTTGTAAAGGGGTGGGATTAGTAAGATGACCACGCCCACGTGGAGCGCCAGAAATATTTCTGCACCCAGGCGCCTATGACCCTAGGATCGGCCCTGGTGGTGCCCTTGTGATATTGGATGAATGAGGTTCGGTCTGCATGGTTAGTTTTCTGGGTTAGTCTGCATGAGTTCTCTCTTTCTATGCCCCATTGCATACAATTCAATTTAGTATGCCGTAAACAGAACAAAGCTATCACATCGTAGAGACAGAGATTATATGAACTGCTGTTCCTAACATGACAATGCATGGATAAGGCACACATTTATTAATATATCATTTTTTTTTTATTAAAGTATCTTTTCTGTCATGGTCTTAAACTTTACGAGATCCCAGGGAGCTAAGAGAAAGACTTTTGTCATGCAGAAAAGAGATGAAAATCTTTGTAAAAATTGCTTTGTCTCTGAAATACCAATTTTTATTGCACGATTGATTTCTGCAGTAGAAAGTCCTGAGCCATTTTGTACAGTTTATAGGGGAATAGTAGGAGATCTGCCATGCATGGAGTTAAAGGGAAAAGACATTTTTGTTTTTTCCAAGCTCTTGGGAAGCTTTCCACAATGCAGAAAATTAATACAATGGTGTTAAAATAATGGCAGAATATGCATCTTCCTGAGGTCCCAGACCCCAGGAGGTGGGAAACAGAGGTGAGACCATGGAATGCTAAAAACTTCGGAACATCAGTACTTTTTATGTTAAGTCTTTTTCAGATTTGAAAATCTTTAGAAGGTGGTCAGCAAAGACAGCCTCACAGTAAAGATTTTCTTTAGGATTATCAAAGGATTATACACAAAAAGTATGCACACTCAATGTACTTGATAGTGTTGTTCCTGCATTGTGTGCCATCATCATATGAGTCATTTTCAGAGCATACTGCTGCATGAGATCCAATTCAAAATTTAAATACTGCATTCAAAATCATGCGGAAAATGCTCACAAACCCCCATCAGAAGTTAAATAAACATTTATGGATGATCCCAGCAAAGCAATCCCATTGCTGAACTGGATGTTTGAATGCAAGCTGTACCTTGTAAAGAAGAAAGTAAATACTTAACTCTCCTATCTGTAGCACTGAATGCTGGTAAAAAAAAAAAAAATCATACCCTGAAGTCTGTTCAGAAACGGATATTTCCTCTATATCCTATTTGCTCTCCTGGTCTGCAACTACTCTCAGTGGTTTATCTCACTGAATCCTATGTCACTACAGTTTTCTGTAGTGATGTAGGGGGTCAGTGGAAGGAACCACTGAGCACAGTGTGGGACCAGGAATCTGAAACTGGCTTCTGCAGGATCTTTAGGCACTGGTATCTCTTCAGTAGTGGTATTGAAGAGATGCCAGTGTCTGAAGATCCTGCAGAAAGAGAGATTGGTGGCACAGACAGAAAAAGGGTTGCTATAAAGTCACAGCCTAGGATCTGCAGGTGCAGCATAAGCGGAAGGCCTACATGACTGGGTTTGACTAGTCAGGCTGTAGTAGGGTAGGGGTTAAAATAAATGTGTGGAAAAAGGGGGAAAAAATAATAGGTATTATGTCATTGGAGGAAGATAGGGTGGCCAAGGGTGTGGTCCTAAGGGTTCCTTGGTGGGAGGCATCCCTCTAGCATTAGTTGGACCAGAGGACAGCGTCAGACAAGAATCTCCATAGCCTGCAGAGGGAACAAGAGTTTAAAATGGTGGATGTCGAGAGTATGCTGGCCAACATCTGATCGGCAGAGGTAGCCGCAATGGCTGCATGCACAGCTTTCTGGTATGCTGCAGGGGTTGGGGCAGGTGACTACTACACCTGCTCCAGAATATCCACGCGCTAGGAGGTCATGACCTCCTGTGCACCTTAGCCCTAAACTGACCCCAAGAGGTTGCCGCCTCACTGGGAGCCCAATTTTGCACCCATAGGCCACATCAGCCAAGAAACAGCCTGGTTCTTCTGGTCTTTGAGGGGGAAGTCTGGGTCATCCATTCACTCCCGTACCCCATCTACAGATCTGCTGGACCATGGAGCCGGCCCGGCGGTTGACCTACTCACCATTGGTGCGGCCTGGCGAGGGAGAGTGGCATCTACCAATGCTGGCCAAATGCCTGGGGTGGCCAGGACTTCCAGTGAAGGAAGGTGGTCATGTCTACACTGCAGTGGGACTGGAGTGCAGCTTCTTCCTGGCCATCGAGACAGAGAGCGCAGCGGGGAGGAGGAGCGATCGGGCAGTAGGTGTAGAGCGAGCAGAGACCGCCAGTGACATATTCAGCCAGCGCCCAGAGCCTCTGCATCTGTCTCCTGGCTGAGAGGGGCCTGGGGAAGAAGCCAGGTCAGAAGAGGAGCTAACCGCATCTAAAGAGGGCAAAGTGGATGCCAAAGAAGACTCTCTGTCAGGTGCTGATGCGGGGCTACAGGGATCCAGACAAGTGGCTGTTCTGTCAAGAGTCACAGGGCAGCCTGGTAAGTCCTCTACGTGCTCCACTGTGTCTTACTTTCCTTTTGTCATGTCTGCTGTGCAAGGTCCAGTGTCTGGGGGCAGTTTGGTGGGTGGATTACAGAGTCAGTCTCTGGGGGGGGTCTTGAGGCCGGAGTGGTGCAGCAGGTGGGGCAGGTGGCGGCAGCCACGGGGTGGGATGGTTTCATGGCGAACATACTGCAGGCATCTATGTCAAACTTTAGTGAAGTGCTGGCTCATTGTTATCCGGGTGGGGTTTCAGTGGGGTTGGGTACCATGGCTGCGTGGACTGTCGCAAGGGCTCCCACAGTGCCGTTAGGCACTGTGTCCAGCCTGGGATCCCCCTTCAGGGGCTACGGGGCGGGATACCAGGGCCCAGACATTGACTTCCTCTCAGTAGGTGGAGGGGCAGAACAGTGAGGTGACAACTCCCACGGAGGCTCCGTCACCATCCCAAGACAAGGCATCTGGGGAGACTAAGAAGGCGGCAGGGGACAGGGATGGTGTACGTTTGGCGGATTCGGCAAAAGTCTACGTGTGCTTCGAAGGCAGACTAGGTGCACATTTAAAACAAGATTTGAGAGATAGGATTTGGAAAGGTGAGTATGTGGAGATATTCTCCTTATTACCCCTTGAGAAATTCAACCTAGATAAAGTCAAGCTTGATGAAAGTAAAAAAGAAGAGGAAGAAAAAGAGCATTATCGTCTGATTCCCAGAACGTTTGGTAATTGGCTCCAGGCGTTTAATATTCTAGCCAGTGTCATAGGTGAGAAGTCACCCAAGCAATGCTTGGCACTTTTTTGCTATTTGCATTCCATCAGCGAGGTTCAGCGGGTATATGGGGGTTGGCTTGTTTGCGGTATGACGAGCAGTTCAGGCAGGGGAAAGGGGTTAGGCATTCCTTGAGTTGGAACAAAGATATTAGTTTGTGGATGAAGCTCATGACTCAAGCACGGGTCCCTAACACCCCCTTCCAGGGGGGGCCGGGGGTGGTCCTGCAACCTCATCACCATACTCCGGGAAGCGTAAGGGGTTCTGTTGGCAGTTCAATGACGGGACTTGCAAATTCGGGGAATGATGCTGTTTTCGCCACGAATGCTCCGACTGCGGAGGTTCACATCCCCTCGCGAGGTGCTTCATGCAAGGCAAGGGTAAGTCCAATGAGGCTGGGAAACGGGAGGGCTCTGGTGAAGGTGGAAAATGTGGC
Source organism: Glandirana rugosa (assembly GCA_018402905.1). Taxonomy (NCBI): domain Eukaryota; kingdom Metazoa; phylum Chordata; class Amphibia; order Anura; family Ranidae; genus Glandirana; species Glandirana rugosa. The sequence continues at coordinate 38,010 of BLSH010129420.1, read as the reverse complement.
TCAGTTTCTAAGTAGGTATCCCAACCAGGCAGTGGCGCATCTTCTTTTCCACAATTTTCTGAAGGTTTTCTGATTCCTTGAGCATTGTCCACCATTCCTCCAGTCCCATATAACTTACAATCTGCTCGGCTTCACCCTGGTTTTGGAGAAGCTGTCGAAGGAGGTTGCCTTGGGGAGGATGGCTGGCCCTTTCCCTTCCCCGCCAGTGGATGATCTTGTCATTTCTCTGCTGGGGGTGGTTCCTAAGAAAGGACTCAATTCATTCTGGCTGATTCACCATCTTTCACACCCAAAAGGCAATTCAGTCAATGATTCCATTGACTGGGAGCTGTGTGCCGTATCCTATGCATCCTTTGATAAGGCGGTTGATTGGGTTCGTAAGTTCGGAAAAGGGACTCATTTGGCAAAAACTGACATTGAGTCAGCCTTTCACCTGCTGCCCGTGAACCCTTGCAGTTTCCCTTTGTTGGATTATATCTGGGAGGGCCATTATTTTGTGATCTCTGCTTGCCCATGGGGTGCTCAATTTCCTATTCCTTGTTTGAGGATTTTAGGTCATTCTTGGAAGAGGTGGTGAAGGATGTGTCCGGCTTGCATTCCATAATTCACTACCAGGATGATTTTTTGGTGATCGGTCCCAGGGTGTGTAATATTTTGTTGGCCATGATGCAGCATGTATTTGGGGTGTTTGGAGTACCTCTGACAGCTGAGAAGACTGAAGGGCCCACCACCGAATTAAAATATCTGGGTATTGTCATAACATGGTGGGGATGGAATCCCAGCTCCCACTTGATAAATTGTAGGACCTGCGAGGAGTTGTCTCCTTTGCCCTCAGCAGCAAAAAAAGATAAAATTGTGTTTCATCTACTCACTACTGGGCAAGCTGAACTTTGCGTGCAGCATCATGCCAATGGGGAGAATTTTTTGCAGGTGGTTGGCAACTGCGACATCGGGGATCAGGGCACATCACCATTATATTAGGTTGACTAAATCGCACAGGGCTGATTTTAAGGTGTGGCAGCTATTCCTGGTCAATTACAGCAGGTGGTCCTTATGGATGGAGGCTATGGTGTTGGATTGTGATTTGGATCTGTACACAGATGCGGCAGGTGCGGTAGGGTACGGGACATTTTCTGGGGTCAGTGGAGTGCGGTCCGCTGGCTGGATTCTTGGCAGGAGGCTGCTTTGCTTGGCAACCTGATGCTATTGAAATTGTTTCTGATAGTACTGGCAATGGAGCTGTGTAAATGGGAATTCAGGAACAAGAGGGTTCATTTCCATTGCGACAATCTGAGGGTGGTGCAGGCCATTAACAAAATTTCCGCTTCTTCTCCACAGGGGGTTTGTTTCCTGAGACGTTTGGTGCTTCAGTGTTTGTTTCTGAATTGTTATGTCTGTTTGGTGCATGTGCCGGGTGTGAACAACAATGTGGCTGGTGCATTGTCTCGCTTGCAGTGGAACAGTTTCCCAAAGCGGAAGCGGAGTAGCATGGGGTGTCCTGCCCGGACCACTTGTGGGACATCGCCTTCGAAGCTGGGCTATTTCAAAATTCTGTGTGCCCGGCCACTTGGACCGCTTATGAGAAGGTTTGGGGGGAATGGCAAGTCCTGGTAAGTGCGGTTGCTTTTGTGACAAGGATCGTTTGTGTTTGTTGCTGTACTTATTATTATTTTAGGTACTTATTTAGCACCAATTTACACAGCGCTTTACATATACATTGTACATTCACATCAGCCCCTACCCTCAAGGAGCTTACAATCTAAGGTCCCTATCTCACATTCATACATACTAGGGCCAATTTAGACAGGATCCAATTAACCTACCAGTATGTCTTTCGAGTGTGAGAGGAAACCAGAGTACCCAGAGGAAACCCACGCAGGCACAGGGAGAACATGCAAACTCCAGGCAGGTTGTGTTATAGTTGGGATTTGAACCAGCGACCCTTTTGCTGCTAGGTGAAAGTGTTAGCCACTACACCACTGTGCCACCCACAATGGTAGGAATGTGGAGGAAGGGTTATTTCCAAGTTGAGTGAAAAATGGCCAGCTTGTCCTTTTTGTTTCAGTCTGGGGTTGGGAATGTAACAAAGCATTTTATGGTAAAGAGGGTGTTTCAGGGCTACAGACAGGGCAAGGTCGTACCAGAAGGTCGCCGTCCAGCCTCCTTCGAGCTGCTGGCGGCCATCTTGGGCTGTCTTGGGGTTGTTTGTTCTTCAGCATACTAAGCTGCGCTCTTTAAGATGGTATTTGTATGGGCCTTCTTCGGAGAGTTGAGCGTGAGTGAGCTGGTGTGCCAATCTAAGCATGGTGGTGGGGGATTGGATTTGGCAGATGTGGTGCAGAAGAATGACGGGGTTTTGCTGTTCATTAGTAAATCCAAAACTGACTAGCATGGCAAGGGGGCTTGGGTGGAGCTGGGTAGTGTTCCCGGCTCACTCGCATGCCTGGTACGGGCCATACGAGAGTGGTTGGAGATCACAGGGGCAGGGCCCGGGCCTTTCCTTAAACACCAAAATCCAGTTTGGGTCAGTTTTTAAGAAGAGCCTACTGGCTGTGGGTTTTCCCTTCACAGGACTACTCCTCTCATTCGTTTCAGATAGGAGCTGCAACTGAGGCAGCTCATTGGGGTTTTGGAGGACAGGTTGGTACGCAAGAATGGACTCGCAGTGCTTTTGTTTATATGTGAGACCTCAACTGTTGTAGTAGTCGTTAAGAGGCTTCTGAGGTCTCCGTTTGCTCCACTTCTGGGTGATGGATGGTGAATGGGGTTGTTTGTCTTTATGTTCGTGTTATTCTTGTGTGTTGTGGTTCTGTTCCTTTCATTTTCTTTGTGTGGTGTCACTGTTGTCTGTGTGGCATTGTTTAAGGGTGGTCTTTTTGTTTTTTATGCTCCTGTCTTGTTTTTCAGGTTCAGAATGTTTGGTGTGGATCCTCTGCCATTCCTACATTTTTGGGGGCAAAACGGGCTGCTGTTAGGCCTGAAGGTCAACAGTTGGGTTCTCTCAGGGTGGAGGTCAGCGTTAGATGAATCGGGGGTTTCCGGGGATGTTGTGGTCCAGAGTGTTGCCTGAGGTACATCATTATTCCAGGCTTGACAGACCCCTGGATGTGCTCCTGCTGCATGTGGTGGGCAATGACCTTGGGCTTTGCGCCTCATGCGAGTTGAGCAGGGATATCAAGTTTGATTTCCTGCGCTTGCAGTCATTGTTACCTGACACTATTGTCACGTGGTCTGACATGGTGGCTAGGACCTCCTGGCATTTGGCACTGTCAGTGGATAGGGTCAACAAGGCTAGAATCAAAGTGAATAAGGAGGTGGCAAATTTTTCTGTCCGGAACGGTGGTTTGGTGATTCGCCACCTGGAATTGGAAAGGGAGCCTTGGTTGTTTTTGAGAGGGGATGGGGTTCACTTAAATGCATTAGGAATTGACCTTTGATGTTTGAGTCTTCAGGAAGGAATCCAGCATGCCCTTCGGGTATGGCGGGCTGCCCAGGAGTTGGGAGTTGGGAGTTCACGCTGGGCGTCTGTGGCAGAAGCCGTAGGGTTTTTGACTGCAGGGATGGTCACGCTCTTTGGAGAACAATGGGTTGGGCCCATCTCTGGTATGGGTGTACCTGCTCTAATAAGGTCAGACGTGATAAGTCTTGGGGTAGTTGGCTGTATTGGCTGGAGAATTTGCCAAATAATTGTCCCTGAGCCGGTGTAGGTTGCGGCTGGGGGCCGTGGAAAGGCAAGGTGGTGCCAAATACAGCTAGTTGGTCAGTCAAGGATGCCTTCAAAAATCCTAAGACATAGAAACACAGTCAGTTACATTCAGTCTTATATGTTATGGTATGTTTTGGTTCAATTACTTCTCATATTATGTAATACTGTGTTCTTTATGGTTGTTTTTTGTAATTAAGGGCTGCTATGCCCATTTAAACCTCACAGTATGTCTGGTCTGAATTATTTAAATATGTTTAAGGTGGAAGAAAAAGGAAAAGGTGGAAAAGTGGCTTGGCAGCTGGTACTTGGGCAATACCCCAGTCAAGTTATTTATTATTATTTTCTTTTAGCTTATTAACTTGTAAGTATACATTAGGTGAAATAGAAAATGAAAGCATTAAAGGAGAAGTGTGGAAAATAAGATGAATACATGTAAAAACTGACCTATATGGCTGCAGCATCGATCTGTAGTTGCCTCCTGCTGGCTCTAAACCCAAGAAATGAGTGATCACATGAGCTCTGAGTGCTCAGTTCAGTTCTCGGCCTGCTCTGAAGAGAGAGCAATGGCTGTCAGTCACCGCTCTCTGCTCTGCCCCTCAGTGCTCATTGAAGCAAAAGCTTGTGTGTGTGTGTGTTTGTGGGGGGAGAGGGAAGGTTGCAGCTGGCTCTCAGTGGCATGCTGAGAGGCTGAGCAGGCAGGCAGGCATCTGGGTGGATCCAACCATTATTGTCGGTATCCTACCAGGGCTGGACTAGCTCTGCTATTGTGGGTCATAGGAGTGCAGAAAACAGAGCATTCCTGTGACCAAGAGAAGAAGTATGGCCAAGAAAGCTGTTACAATATGTCTCTTTTAATCACACAACAAACTAAACAACATACTAAAGCTATAAAGAAAACAATAAGAAAGTATTATTTATTTCTGTGCTGGTATACTTAAAAAGCTTTTTTATGCACTCAATAATTAAGGTAACTCATGACTAGAACAGGCAATAATATAAATTCCTGTGACTTGTTTTCCACTAAATACTTGGGAAAATTAGGGAACTATATTATGGCAGGACATAAAAATACTAACCAGGCTGCCCAGTGCTATTTCTGTCTCATGTGAAACCTCAGTAAATATTTGAGTCTTTGGCTTTCACAATGTCTTTTTTTTTTCTAATTTTATTTAGTGACTCATCACTTTATTGGTAAATCAGTGCTTCCTTTTGAATATCTGCTGTTAGCAAACAAATTCTTATTTTAATCTTTAATAGCGATGTGTGAATTTATTTTAAATCTAACTACATAAATACTAGGAAAAACAGTTATGTAAATTGGGAATTGTTACATTTATGTAAATGTATATAGTATATGCATGAAGAACTGTTCATTCTACAGATGATTGTATCATTGATATATTTTTATAGTTTGGATTCCTAAATTGCTTGAATATGTACACATCGAATAGCACAACATGGTAGCTTTTAGCTAGAGAGATCCTGATCTAGACAAAAACTGCAGAGTGAACTGCAGACACATATAGAAAAAGAATTAGGCCCTCCACAGTATATAAGAGGCAGGCAGATATTCAGACATGAGCATACATTTTTGGAACACTCTGAAGGGTTGTGGAGCAGGTAGTGGGAGGAAATATTTAATATTTATGACTTAGAGTTGATGCCATATTGTAATTACACATTTCTGAAACTAACTATAAAGTGTCAGTAACTGAAAGTAAAGCTGACCTCCTGGCAGATATATATAAAAAAAGACAAATTAGAAAACATAAACATAACAAAATGTTTAATCTATCTTAAATCTAACTTAATAAATACTCAAATTTCATATGATTTCAATATTCCCCTTAACAATGGGGGGCAACACTTTCGAGCCAGTTAGATGTTCTGCATTCCCATGTGCTAAAAAATGAACATGTTGGCAAGACAATGACTCCATTAGGTTGCTCCTGGCTATTCAGTCACAAGCTAGGCACAGAAAGATGAGCTAGCTTTTTAACTGTAACAGAGAAGAGTTAGGTCACCAGGCTGGCCATACTTTCTGGCAGGGATGTGTAAATCATGGGGTTAAATGAACAGAATTATAAATCCTTTGGCAGGTTTGCAATCTGCCATATATGTGTAGTGCCTCCCCTGCAGGAGCCGCTGCATATGATGGGTCCTCTGTAAAAGGCAATGTCTCCTTCGCAATATTGCACCTGGCTACATATGTATTTTAACAGTGTATTTCCCTGTTGCTTAGAGTTCAGCATTAAAGGGTAAGTGCAACTGAATTTGGAATTCGGAATCTCCTACCCTATGCATGAACTTGGAAAAGTAACCACATATGTTTAATGCTGAGAAGTAATCATTTTGTACTGTCTTGCTTGCACTGATCTAGTACAATGGTCTTCTCCCCTGCACACAGGGGTCCCATACAGAATAATGGCTATATCCATTCATATCCTGGTGCATGTGGTAGGCCATTATTATCCACATTTCTATGATGTCTCCTGCACATGCAAGCAGTTCACTCCAGAACTGGTTATTGTAACCCATATTTGTATCAAAAGCCCACACTTAATATTCTTTTTTAGTTTTGAATAGAGTAGAGATTGGTTAAAATCCCTCAGTCAACTTCAAATAATTAACTATCACACCATACATTTAGGCACGTCAAACTGTTTTATTTATAAATAAGTGGTAATGCACACAGAAGGTACATCTTTGCAGAATGTCATCCAAAGCCACTCAGCTATACTATACATGCACTTCTAAACAAAGCTACTACAGGGTAAAATAGTCTGAAGACACAGCTAGGAGGCATCTATTACAAGTAAACAGCATGATATAGCAAATAGATATTGAATCATTTTGGACTGGACTTGATAAAGGGATATAGTCACTCCAAAACATTGTCACCACTTCCATCTCCACTTGTACTGTGTCTCCTCCACTTGTATATAGCATCCATTTGCTATATTGTGCTGCTTTTTTGTAATGGACATCTCCGAGCTGCATCTTCAGGCTAAATTACTCTCTAATAGCTTGAATTAGCGATGATATACAATATCATACACTGTATATACAGGGCTTTTTCTCAGAGAATAGCTGCAGGAACTCCCCCCTTCTGAGTCACCTCTTGTCTCCGCCTCCGAGCACCGTTCCTTGGTTCCACCCCCTAACCACCTCCCAGTAACACTCCTTTTAGAGAATACAGAACCGAGTATCATTTTGTAATGCTAAGTAATTTGTATAGAATTTGTTAATGATAACAAGAAAGGCAGTAAAATAGATCCCCTGTAGCTAGCAACAATAGACCCCCTCCAGCAATCACAGATCTGCCCAGCAACACTAGGCTCCCAACAGCCAGCATCAATCGACCCCCATCAGCCAGCAACAATAAACCCCTCCCTCAACAGTGATTCCTCCCAGCACAAATTGTCCCTCGGCAACATAAGCCCCCCCCCAGCAACAATAGCACCCCCACTAGCAACAATAGACCTCCCCAGCAATAATAGCTCCCCCACACAAAAATAGATCCCCTCCAGCAACAATAGATTCCCCACCAGCCCCAATAAACCCTCCATTGCACCCCAGAACCCCTTGTTATTAAAAAAAACCCTTGCTATTACATACAGTGCATTGAAAAAGTATTGAAATTTTCCACATTTTGTCATGTTACAGCCAAAAAGGTAAATGTATTTTATTGGGATTTTATGTGATAAACCAACACAAAGTGGAAAATAATTGTGAAGTAGAAGGAAAATGATAAATGGTTTTTAATTTTTTTTTACAAATAAATATCTGAAAAGTGTGGAGTGCATCTGTATCTCCCCCTTTACTCTGATATTCCTAACTAAAATCTAGTAGAACCAATTGCCTTCAGAAGCCACCTAATTAATAAATAGAGTCCATCTGTGTGTAATTTAATCTCAGTATAAACACAGCTGTTCTGTGAAGTCCTCAGAGGTTTGTTAGAGATCCTTAGTGAACAAACAGCACCATGAAGGCCAAGGAACACACCAGAAAGGTCAGGGATGAAGTTGTGGAGAAGTTTAAAGCAGGGTTCGGTTATAAAGAAATATCCCAAGCTTTGAACATCTCACGGAACACTGTTCAATCCATAATCCGAAAATGGAAAGAGTATGGCACAACTGCAAACCTACCAAGACATGGCTGTCCACCTAAAGTGACAGGCTGGGCAAGGAGAGCATTAATCAGAGAAGCAGCCAAGAGGCCCATGGTAACCCTGGAGGAGCTGCAGAGATCCACAGCTCAGGTGGGAGAATCTGTCCACAGGGCAAATATTAGTTGTGCACTCCACAAATCTGGCCTTTATGGAAGAGTGACCAGAAGAAAGCCGTTGTTGAAAGAAAGCCATAAGAAGTCCAGTTTGCAGTTTGTGATAAGCCATGTGAGGAACACAGCAAACATGTGGAAGAAGGTGCTCTGGTCAGATGAGACCAAAATTGAAAACTAACACTGCACATCACCCTGAACACACCATCCCTACTGTGAAACATGGTGGTGGCAGCATTATGTTGTGGGGATGCTTTTCTTCAGTAGGGACAGGGAAGCTGGTCAGAGTTGATTGGAAGATGGATGGAGCCAATCTTAGAAGAAAACCCATTAGAGTCTGCAAAAGACTTGAGACTGGGGTGGAGGTTCACCTTCCAGCGGGACAACAACCCTAAACATACAGTCAGAGCTACAATGGAATAGTTTAGATCAAAGCATATTCATGTGTTAGAATGGCCCAGTCAAAGTTCAGACCTAAATCCAATTGAGAATCTGTGGTAAGACTTGAAAGTTGCTGTTCAAAGACGCTCTCCATCCAATCTGACAGAACTTGAGTTAGTTTGCAAAGAAGAATGAGCAAAAATTTCACTATCTAGGTGTGCAAAGCTGGTAGAGACCTCCCCAAAAAGACTTGCAGTTATAATTGCAGTGAAAGGTGATTCTACGAAGTATTGACTCAGGGGATGAATACAAATGCATGCCACACTTTTCGCATATTTATTTGTCATTTTCCTTTCACTTCACAATTATGAGCCACTTTGTGTTGGTCTATCACGTAAAGTGGTAGTATACTCTCCTATCATTTTCAGCCAAGGAAGCTGCCATCTTTGCCTCTGTTTAATCTACAACTGCCATGATGCTGCACATGTGATCAGCTATGACACCAGCCATTGGATGGTTTGACAGTTTGGTTTAGAGCACAACCAATGGGAGTGTTACATTTCCGGCACGTGCCGGAAATGTGACTGGTTTTTAACCTGTTAAATGCATGGGTTTACTACCGCTTTAAAATCCCAATAAAATACATTTACATTTTTGGTTGTAACATGACAAAATGCGGAAAATTTCAAGGGGTGTGAACATTTTTTCAAGGCACTGTACATTCAGTGCTGTAGGTGTTGAGGCGTTCCTGCTGAAAAAAAGCCCTGTATATATGATTAAAAATTATAAGCAGAAGCCGATTGTATTTTAAATGTTATATCTATTGATCACGTTATTGACATCTAGCTAATTACAATAATGAATGAATACCTTTTTTAGCATAAGTTTGCTTTTTACCTTAATTATCACCAAAGTTGTATTACAACAAGTGTAATATATATCAAAAATAGTAAACTTCAGTATTCATTTTGTTTAGTGGTTTTACTACATTCCTAAAATACCAGTTGTTTAATAAAACTTGAATGAACTGTTATTACAATGATACATTCTTTCTGTAAACAACTTCTGTACTTAAATAATATGTAAACTGCTTTTTAGAGGAAATTCATTTTCCCATTATTCACCTAACATTTAATAATGGGATATTGCTTAACAACATTTAGCACACATTCCAATCTCAGTGCACAGCATCAATTTACAAATGATTTTCGTACTGCGCTGGTACACAGAACAATGCAGGGGCTTGCTATCCCAAGGCCACTCAATATTCTTATTAGATCTTTCTCCAACAACCTCCTCTTTACAGGGCAGCTTCGTAAGCAATAATAATGATTAAGAAGATAATAGCAGCAATATTTCCATGCACTCTAATTCCCCAAAGTAAAAAACATTTTTTTACCATCAGATAATGTATGGTCTTGTTTTGTTAGAGCTGAAAGGAATGCACATCTATGGAGGGATAGCGTCCAATCTGTGTCCCTAATACAGAACAAAGCGCGATGACCCAGCTTTAAATGTATCTTTGATGTCGCACCTGTTTCCATAGAAACATATTAGGATGTCACACCTCAGTTTGTTTCGCATTGAGGTGAAGGCCATTTAAAAGATAAAATAAGTAGACTAATGGGAGAAAACTGAAAGCATGTTAAAGGTAAATAAGGCAATTTGAATATATAATCAAAAGTTAATCTTCACACGAATGACTTGTTAAAGGCCTTGTGTTCTAGTAAAGAGCTGGGCTGATTAATAAGTCCAGCTAAGTGCTCACCTGAAGGTATTGAAATGAAATATTTTACATTTTTTGCTCCTGTTGTTTGTCACATTGCAGAATTCCATTTTCTGTTTGTATTCATTTAATTCCGATTTGTACTAAGTAGGTGACCGTGATGGTGTCACTGGTCACTGCACGCATAGAATTCTTGCAAACAAAGCAAGCTTAAGGAGCTTTGTTCATTACAAGATGTTTTCTTCTTGCACCCAGTCCCCCAATACAATGGAAAATGAGTATATTGGGAAAAAAAAAACTTTTACTTTATCACATATTTTTGAGAAAAGTCTATACCTAGGCAACAATAGGTAGGGATAGTTGGGGTTTAGCAGAAGCACAATAGCATACTTTTTATTTTAGTATACCCATACAGAGAAAAGAAGTAATATGCCATATTTAGAATACAGCATTTACAGGGGTAGCGTGCACTTACAATTATAATCTCAGTGAAGTACACAGGGAAAGCAGCAATCTTTAAGAAGGATTTACACTTAAATTGTCAAAGAATGATGACAAGGACACTATTGACAAATGAATACATTGATTGCCAATGCCTGGCTGAAATAGACAGATTGAGAAATCCAGAAATGCAATATTATTAAAGTTATTCACTGTTTGTTCACCATGAGATCACAGATTTCTGCTTGGGCCACAGATATAGAAGTCAGCTCTAAACAAATGTAATCATTTGACACACATCAAAATGAAGTAATTTATATAGTATTCAAGGCTACAATTTAGAATGGTCCTTGCTTTTTCCCCTCTGTGCAACCACTTTTCCTGGTCGTCCTCCTGTCAGCACACTATGGGTTAACTCTCCCTCATTTACCCTCAGGACCCCCTTCTTCCAGCGTAATAAATCCCTGTCCTCCCCTCCCCTCCCCCTCTTGTTCTTCTTTTTTGGCCATGCTCCAGGCCATCTGTCGATTGCAGTGGTAAGTACTTTGTTTGCTGCATCCCCCCCGCCAAACCTACCCCTCCATGTCCAGCCTCTCATTGAGTTAAAAGACCCTGAATGCTGGAGGTAAATCCTTCTAAAAACTGGGTGCCCTTTTTGTGCCTGGGCCGTGGGCAAAATGATGCTTAAACAGCATTGATATTGTGCAGGTGTGGTATTATAAGAGCTCTGCAATGTCATCATTGCCTCTCCCTTAGGGTTTTCCTGTCTTGTATATGCAGCTCACCAAACTGCTCTCCTGGTTTTAATGTCAGTCTGAGAGCGGCTGTGAATAATGTCACAGGGGGCGGGAAAATGGGCAGCACAGGAAGGTAACAGCTAGTCGCCATGCAATGATCTTGGAGGTCTGCAGTTGAGAGGGCCTCTCTCTCTCTCTCTCTCTCTCTCTGCAGGTAAGGGACTTACCTCAGATTCTGACCGAGTCTCCTGTCTGCCTCTGAATGTGCTATCCTGGCTCCCCTGCTATGCGGTGTACTTCCGTGGGTTTGACAGACTGACTGGGTTTTGTCTCAGATTCTGACTGTATCTGCTGTCTGCTTTTGGTAATGCTGCCCGAGCTCACCTGCTGCTGCTTCTGAAGGGAGTAGGTGAAGGCAGATGGCTCTTAAAGAGATAGTGTACCTGTTTTTTTGATGAGAGGTAATATGATTTTTTTCCCATATATTTTGTGCAAGTATGAGCTTGCCACACCTATTAGTGGCACAGAAGATTAACAAAGGTAGGAGGGGGCAATGTGCGACATTATTTTTAAAAGAGTGTGCAAGGAATGCAAATGAAGGTGTTTTGCATTATTTTAGCAGCAGAAACCCTGAACACACGCTCCAAAAAACATAAGACCCACCAATATTCATTTTATCCTATCAGGACGATGATACCTAACAGGTTGTCAAATTCATTAAGCATGCTGTTAATACACTCTAAAGGAGTCATTTTCACTTACAAGCATGTGGTCAACACACTCTAAAGCAGTTGTTTCCACTTACAAGCATTTGGTCAATACACTCTAAAGGAGTCATTTCCACGTACAAGCATGTAAGGATCCAGGCATGTACAAGCATGTAAGGGACAGGATCCAGGCACATGTCTCCTACCAACTCGTATAGAGTTTGGGCTGTCCCGTCTCCCCTGCTGGGATGTGGTCCCTGTGTTCATATGCTAAATGCATAGTTTATCAAGGAGCCCCTTTGCTGGTCTCTGGGGCGGCATATGTGGTGTAAATCACTCTCAATGGAGAAGCCATGCAATATGATGAAAAAAACCCAAAGCATTCCATGTAGTCCTCCACAGGGCGGCTTTCATTCTCCCCAAGCACTCCATCTGGCACTGGCAGAGAAATGAAATTGCACATTTTGCCTCACAAGGATGCAGTTGTGCAAAATTCTAAGCCCTATTAAGGCGGCTATAGCAGAAAGTATGCTGCAAATATCCACGCCACAAGCAACACCCATAATGACGTAAATCGCTCATTGATGAAGAATGGCAGAGACCTCATCAGAAGCCCAATTTACAGTACAGGTTCTCTAAGCTGTATCCAAATAAGATGGCTAATGTATGTTTATGCACTGCACTTCCAGGGGTGGATGCTGCCCTCTAGCATCTGGCACATCAAGTGTATTTGCCTTTTTATAACTCAATTCCCTTCAAAGATCCTATGGATGAGAGAGTGGGCTTGTTCACACCAGATGCAGTCCAGTATGTTTTTATTCTGCATGAAGAATGCATGGACAGTGTTTAACTTGCATTCCAATTGCCTAGTTCACACCAGTGCAGCGCATTCTAGGGCAGTCAACAAAAGTAGAATGTTACATTGTTTTTGTATGGAACACATCTGGAAAATGGCAAAACACATTGGGAATGCATTAGAATGCATCAAAAATGCTCATGCAGAAACACATCTGGAATGCAGAAATTATGGTGATCTGGCCATCAGGCTTGTACAAAATCTATACAGTGACAGATTTTGCTTGTCAACCAGCAATAGCATTAACTTTGAGGGTATATATACTCCAATATTCCTAGTGCCCAAAGCTTTGGGAGAGCTCAGACCAGTGTTGGACCTGAGGTCCTTGAATCAATTCATCATCCCCAGAAGATTCAGGGTGGAGTCAGTTTATACAATAATATTAGTAGTGCAACCAGGAGATTGGCTAATTTCAATCAATTTGGCAGACGCCTATTTACATGTCCTGATCCACAAACACCATCACAGGTACCTCCAATTCTCAGTAGAGGAAGAAGAGCCTTTAGATTGTAAGCTCCACGAGCAGGGCCCTCCTATTCCTTGTGTATTGAACTGTATTGTAATGGTACTGTGGTCCTTCTTTATTGTAAAGTGCTGCGCAAACTGTTGGCACTATATAAATCCTGTATAATAATAATAATAAGAGTATTTTAAATTCAGATGTTTGCCCTTAGACATCAACACAGCACCCAGAGTCTTCTCCAAGATCCTGTTGGCTACCATAGCATTTATCCATTTACAGGGGATAAAGATTTTTCATTATCTAGGGGCGGAGCTACGTGTTGACGACATCGCACCCCATGCGACCCGGAAGCATGGGCATTCCAGTCCAGTCTTGTGTTTTAATCTTGCATGCATGTTGATAATCTACTGAATTGTGAGTAGCCATTTGGCGGTTTTATGTTTTTAATAAAAGAAGTGACAGTATTACACTATTGGAGCCTTTTCTTCTTCTTATATGTGACCATGAGTTTCTGTGGATCTTGGTTCTAACGGGGAAGAATAAGTAAACCTACCCTGGATAAGAGAGGTTGATTCATCCATCTTCCTAGTACATGCCCGCAGAGGCTATCTGCTTGCCTTTTAGGCTGACCTAGCGACAGGCAGCCAAAAGGCTCTAAGGGTCCCCATAATTGGAGCGTGCGGTGACACAGAAGCTATATCCTTGTCTTTTTCCTTTTCATCCCCTGGTGAAGGAGTCTACTTTCCCTCTGTTTTCCTCTTTTTGCCTATGAATGCTTTAACCCAAGAGGACTTTTTGTGGGACCTTGTTGGCATTTTGTTATATACTATGAAAATATTGTTCTATTTCTATAATAAATTGTTTTACCATATCCATCCAGCATCTCTTTCTCACACTTGTGTGTCATTTAAAGTCCCAATCCCCTCCAAGTTAGCTTTATTAGCTTTCTTTTTATTCCAATTATAGGGATGGAAGATTGTGCCTCTACCCAGCCAAGCCTTCATTTAAAGTCCCAATTTTTGCCCCTTACCTTTTATGTCAGTATTAATTAGGGATGGACACACACTTGTGAGAATATGTGTTGTTATAGTGTATTTTTACTACCTGCCGCAGTGCAGGTCCTCATTTGACCTCCTGGGTTCTATCTCATTATGTTTGAACCGTCAATTCCCTCTATGTTTAGTTACGTTGGCCTAATGTTTTTTATTTTTTCTCAATGTTGGTACTCCCAGCCTTTGCCTCCCTGGTCTGGCCTCCCCTGGGTTAGGGGGGAGGGGGTTAGCCTGGTTCACCACGCCGGGAGCTGCGATGCACAACGTGGATTCTCTCCTCCCCCACTCTTATGTCCCATGGAGGGGCAGGTTTCTCCGCTGTGCGTCGACGTCACACCACCCGGCCATGCATGCGGCATCTCTTGATGCTTGACACCGATCGGGTACACACGCTCGCGGGCGCTATGGAGTTGGAGTACAGCCCCCCGTCGGGCTTTCTCCCCTTCTGCTCCCGCGTGCGTGACGTTGGCACCTGGCGTCTCCTGGATTATTCTCAATCATTTTAGCCATGCACCATGCACTCAATCATGCTGTCTCCACCCCTTCAGGTATGGTCACTTACGTTAGTATTTACACACATCACTCGTTTTTACCATTATCCAAAACCCCCACTGTCCCTTTTCTTTTTTTCTTTTTTTTTTCCTTTTTTTTCTTTTTTTCAACCACGATTCCTCAGTCCCTCTTGATGCTCACAATTATCTTCCACTCAGTCTTATATCACCATCCATTCCTTCACCAGACACACATTCACCCTGGAGACGCCCATGCCTGCATGTCGGCTTACCTGGGGGGGGTCTTGCTGCCATGCCTCCCACCTCAGCTCCCGGCTGTGGATGCCCCTGGTTGGTCCCCCCTCCTCGCCTGCGTATGGACGGTCCATGGGTACAACAAGTTGGTTTTCTTGGGAATTTTTATTATGGGGGATTATAGTTTCAACCCGCATGGTGATTGTTCCCAATATATATATATATATATATATATCTATATGAATTTTTTCTTTACCTTAGACAAGTGACGTGCCTGCTCCTGATGAGTGACATTCAGTCACGAAACGTGCATAGAGCCACCAGCTGCCGTCAATCGCTTTACCTAGGACAATTTTTTACAAGGTCTACTAGACCAACCCCCTGTGGGGGTACTCGGAGGTCATGGACAACACAGGTTTATCGATAATGGAATATTTTACATATCCACATTAATGTGATGGATGGGGGCAATTTTTTGTATACCATCAAATGTATGCTTTGTACCTTTGTATCCATGTACACATATTATTTATTGGGTCTGTACTGACCTATTTGAATATTGATTATGTTATACACTATGAAAATATTGTTCTATTTCTATAATAAATTGTTTTACCATATCCATCCAGCATCTCTTTCTCACACTCTTGTGTCACTTAAAGTCCCAAACCCCTCCAAGTTAGCTTTTTTAGCTTTCTTTTTATTACAAAACATTATTAAGCAATTAATTACATTGCATGACCATTGGTCTACACAGGAGGCTTCCTGATTCTTTGAATATGTCTAGGAGGCCAGGGTCCCTGGTCTCCAGTTTAATTGTCATCAGAATGAACAGGCAAATGTTGTCTTCAACAAATAAAACTTCTGAAAAGTCCTGCCTAACAGGCACAAGATGACTAGCATTCCATATACTGTACATCCATCAGACAGTTCAAGATGTAAGATCTTCTGTTTCAATAAGGCAGTTTTTTAATGCTAAATAGAGTTTAAGGCTGAAAGTGTATTTCTCTCACACCACATTTCTGACCAGTATGTGAGTTACTTTTATCTTGTTGATTCCTAATAGTCTTAGCAACTGATTATTTCAGAAGCACATGATTTTGTGTGAGTAGACATGCACAGCAAGATCTCTTAAGTAAAAACTTTCCAAGATTTCTCTGTGAGATTTGCAGTATGAAGAGCTTTTTAAAGGCTTCTGTTGGATCTCTCAATCTAGGGGTAATAAACTGAGGATTTCACAATATACTGTACCCCTTTCTCATGAAGAATTGAAACTCGTATTAAACAAATTGTTGTCCAAAGTTAGCCTTTCCTGCTGAAGACTATGGAGAGAAATACTGCATAATTACTGTAGAAGATGTTATATTTCAGACAATTATTGTAATATCCATTATTGTTATAGCAAATCGGCAGTCCACAAATGCCTATGTGAAAGGACCTACAATATCAATAGCAAGCTTCTCCCAAGCAGAATTACAAAATGGCACTGGCTAATGTTGGGGTGTTTGGCAGCAGGTTTGTCATGACTCTGACAAGTATCTCAAGATTAAATTGCAGTTAGTACTTGGGCATCCATGCCTGGTCGCCAGTATAGTTCATTTAATGTTTGTTTTGTTCTTACAATCCCTTGGTGACTCTTGGCAAGTTGTATAAGGTGCTCTCTAAAAGTACATGGTACTAGTAAGCGAAGAGATCTACAGACTCTGATGCCCCAGATGTTCTACTGAACGAAACATACATCGGGCAGAGAATAGAAGTGACTTCATGACTCCTGCCTGGAGTATTAGCGGTGCTGTTTTAATGCTCTGAATTTTATATGTTTGCAAGTACTTTTCCTGCTTGCTTTTAATAAATCCACTTACAATACTTCACTATGGGATGCTTTTATCGGGTATGTTTCTATGGTAAAAACACTGGATATACTGTGTGGTTTTGAGTTCATCCTGTGGTCTGATAACAGTGTGAGGTGGTGTTAAGGCAGTGACAGCAAAGAAGATATGGCTGTGTGGAGGTGCTTATCCATCCATCCCTGTGGGTTTTGTCCCATCTACATGCGCTTTTGGACCTGTTAGTGTATATGACATCTAGGCTTTTGGTAAGCACCTTTGTTTTTAAACCTAATGGCTGATACACATTGGATGCATCAAGATTTAATTCATGATGGATTCTCAATAGTTTACACTGAGGACTTTTATTGAATCATTCATGCATGTGTTTTAATATATGAGTTACTTATTTTTTGACAGCACAACATTTTTTAATCTTGTAAGATTGTTTTGGATACTGGTGTATAATATCAATGAGCGCTGCTGTGAGTTTTCACTTTAACACTGATTGATGTAGACATCTAGCGTGGGATATATGTACAGTATCTCAAAAAAGTGAGTACACCCCTCACATTTTTGTAAATATTTGATTATATCTTTTCATGTGACAACACTGAAGAAATTACACTTTGCTACAATGTAAATTAGTGAATGTACAGCTTGTATAACAGTGTAAATTTGCTGTCCCCTCAAAATAACTCAACACACAGCCATTAATGTCTAAACCGATGGCAACAAAAGTGTGTACACCCCTAATTGAAAATGTCAAAATTGGGCCCAATTAGCCATTTTCCCTCCCCAATGTCATGTGACTCATTAGTGTTACAAGGTCTCAGGTGTGAATGGGGAACAGGTGTGTTAAATTTGGTGTTATCACTCTCACTCTCTCATACTGGTCACTGAAAGTTCAACATGGCATCTCATGGCAAAGAACTCTCTGAGAATCTGAAAAAAAGAATTGTTGCTCTACATAAAGATGGCCTAGGCTATAAGTAGATTGCCAAGACCCTGAAACTGAGCTGCAGCACATTGGCCAAGACCATACAGCAGTTTAACAGGACAGGTTCCACTCAGAACATGCCTCCCCTTGGTCGACCAAAGAAGTTGAGTGCACGTGCTCAGCATCATATCCAGAGGTTGTCACTGGGAAATAGACATATGAGTGCTGCCAGCATTGCTGCAGAGGTTGAAGGGGTGGGGGGTCAGCCTGTCAGTGCTCAGACCATACGCCGCACACTGCATCAAATTGGTCTGCATGGCTGTCGTCCCAGAAGGAAACATCTTCTAAAGATGATGCACAAGAATGCCCGCAAACAGTTTGCTGAAGACAAGCAGACTAAGGACATGGATTACTGGAACCATGTCCTGTGGTCTGATGAGACCAAGATAAACTTATTTGGTTCAGATGGTGTCAAGCGTGTATGGTGGCAACCAGATGAGGAGTACAAAGACAAGTGTATCTTCCCTACAGTCAAGCATGGTGGTGGGAGTGTCATGGTCTGGGGCAGCATGAGTGGGGGACTGGGGAGCTACAGTTCATCGAGAGAACAATGAATGCCAACATGTACTGTGACATACTGAGGCAAAGCATGATCCACTCCCTTCGGAGACTGGGATGCAGGGCAGTATTCTAACATGATAACGACCCCAAACACACCTCCAAGACGACCACTGCCTTGCTAAAGAAGCTGAAGGTAAAGGTGATGGACTGGCCAAGCATGTCTCCAGACCTAAACCGTATTGAGCATCTGCAGGGCATCCCCAAATGGAAGGTGGAGGAGTGCAAAGTCTCTAACATCCATCAGCTCCGTGATATCGTCATGGAGGAGTGGAAGAGGACTCCAGTGGCAACCTGTGAAGCTCTGGTGAACTCCATGCCCAAGTTAAGGCAGTGCTGGAAAATAATGGTGGTCACACAGAATATTGACACTTTGGGTCCAATTTGGACATTTTCACTGAGGGGTGTACTCACTTTTGTTGCCAGCGGTTTAGACATTAATGGCTGTGTGTTGAGTTATTTTGAGGGGACAGCATATTTAAACTGTTATACAAGATGTACACTCACTACTTTACATTGTAGCAAAGTGTCATTTCTTCAGTGTTGTCACATGAAAAGATATGATATAATATTTATAAAAATGTGAGTGGTGTACTCACTTTTGAGAGATACTGTATATTATTGGTTTGAGTTATGCCACAAACGGCATAGCTATTAACTAAAGACAGATCATGTCTAATACTTGTCTTAAATTGGAATTCCAGCTTACACCTAGCTAGCCGTAAAATTCCCCCCCCCCCCCCCCC
>BLSH010129420.1:0-18774 GCA_018402905.1 Glandirana rugosa | reverse complement strand
AGTACATGGTACTAGTACGCGAAGAGATCTACAGACTCTGATGCCCCAGATGTTCTACTGAAAGAAACATACATCGGGCAGAGAATAGAAGTGACTTCATGACTCCTGCCTGGAGTATTAGTGGTGCTGTTTTAATGCTCTGAATTTTATATGTTTGCAAGTACTTTTCCTGCTTGCTTTTAATAAATCCACTTACAATACTTCACTATGGGATGCTTTTATCGGGTATGTTTCTATGGTAAAAACACTGGATATACTGTGTGGTTTTGAGTTCATCCTGTGGTCTGATAACAGTGTGAGGTGGTGTTAAGGCAGTGACAGCAAAGAAGATATGGCTGTGTGGAGGTGCTTATCCATCCATCCCTGTGGGTTTTGTCCCATCTACATGCGCTTTTGGACCTGTTAGTGTATATGACATCTAGGCTTCTGGTAAGCACCTTTGTTTTTAAACCTAATGGCTGATACACATTGGATGCATCAAGATTTAATTCATGATGGATTCTCAATAGTTTACACTGAGGACTTTTATTGAATCATTCATGCATGTGTTTTAATATATGAGTTACTTATTTTTTGACAGCACAACATTTTTTAACCTTGTAAGATTGTTTTGGATACTGGTGTATAATATCAATGAGCGCTGCTGTGAGTTTTCACTTTACACTGATTGATGTAGACATCTAGCGTGGGATATATGTACAGTATCTCAAAAAAGTGAGTACATCCCTCACATTTTTGTAAATATTTGATTATATCTTTTCATGTGACAACACTGAAGAAATTACACTTTGCTACAATGTAAAGTAGTGAATGTACAGCTTGTATTACAGTGTAAATTTGCTGTCCCCTCAAAATAACTCAACACACAGCCATTAATGTCTAAACCGATGGCAACAAAGGTGAGTACACCCCTAATTGAAAATGTCAAAATTGGGCCCAATTAGCCATTTTCCCTCCCCGATGTCATGTGACGCGTTAGTGTTACAAGGTCTCCGGTGTGAATGGGGAACAGGTGTGTTAAATTTGGTGTTATCACTCTCACTCTCTCATACTGGTCACTGGAAGTTCAACATGGCAGCTCATGGCAAAGGACTCTCTGAGAATCTGAAAAAAAGAATTGTTGCTCTACATAAAGATGGCCTAGGCTATAAGTAGATTGCCAAGACCCTGAAACTGAGCTGCAGCACGTTGGCCAAGACCATACAGCGGTTTAACAGGACAGGTTCCACTCAGAACATGCCTCCCCTTGGTCGACCAAAGAAGTTGAGTGCACGTGCTCAGCGTCATATCCAGAGGTTGTCACCGGGAAATAGACATATGAGTGCTGCCAGCATTGCTGCAGAGGTTGAAGTGGTGGGGGGTCAGCCTGTCAGTGCTCAGACCATACGCCGCACACTGCATCAAATTGGTCTGCATGGCTGTCATCCCAGAAGGAAACATCTTCTAAAGATGATGCACAAGAATGCCCGCAAACAGTTTGCTGAAGACAAGCAGACTAAGGACATTGACCATGTCCTGTGGTCTGATGAGACCAAGATAAACTTATTTGGTTCAGATGGTGTCAAGCGTGTATGGTGGCAACCAGATGAGGAGTACAAAGACAAGTGTATCTTCCCTACAGTCAAGCATGGTGGTGGGAGTGTCATGGTCTGGGGCAGCATGAGTGGGGGACTGGGGAGCTACGGTTCATTGAGAGAACAATGAATGCCAACATGTACTGTGACATACTGAGGCAAAGCATGATCCTCTCCCTTCAAAGACTGGGATGCAGGGCAGTATTCCAGCATGATAACGACCCCAAACACACCTCCAAGACAACCACTGCCTTGCTAAAGAAGCTGAAGGTAAAGGTGATGGACTGGCCAAGCATGTCTCCAGACCTAAACCCTATTGAACCTTATTGAACATCTGCGGGGCATCCCCAAATGGAAGGAGGAGGAGTGCAAAGTCTCTAACATCCATCAGCTCCGTGATGTCATAATGGAGGAGTGGAAGAGGACTCCAGTGACAACCTGTGAAGATCTGGTGAACTCCATGCCCAAGTTAAGGCAGTGCTGGAAAATAATGGCTGTGTGTTGAGTTATTTTGAAGGGACAGCATATTTAAACTGTTATACAAGCTGTACACTCACTACTTTACATTGTAGCAAAGTGTCATTTCTTCAGTGTTGTCACATGAAAAGATATGATATAATATTTACAAAAATGTGAGGGGTGTACTCACTTTTGAGAGATACTGTATATTATTGGTTTGAGTTTGCCACAAACGGTATAACTATCAACTAAAGACAGATCATGTCTAATACTTGTCTTAAATTGGAATTCCAGCTTACACCTAGCTAGCCGTAAAATTCCCCCCCCCCCCCCCCCAAGTACCTATGCTAAATAACCTGTGTAACTCAGATGTACATACTTACCTATTTTCAGGCTGCTCCAGGCTAATCATATGAGCAGGATCCTGTGTGTCAGCCAATCTGGCTTCTGGGGAGGGAGTGCTGACAATACACAGGCTAATGAGGCCTATAGGTAATATTACCAGCCCAGGCTTTACTAGCCGTTGTTGGAGCACACTCTCCTCTCTCCTGCATTCACCCCTGGCTGACACAGGGGAGATCAGGTGACTAGACCAGAGCAGCCTGAAAATAGGTGAGTGTATACTTTTTTCTTACACATGTTAGTTGCATTGTAGAATAGATGTAAGTGTGTGTGTGTGGGGGGGGGGGGGCAGTTTAAGGCTAGTTAAACATAAGCTGGAATTCCACTTTAAGGTTGTAGAACAAGACATAGTTTATTTTTGTTTTTAGTTTTGCCATTTGGTTTGTAGACGGCAAGGTCTTGAGAACTTACGGAGAGGTTAAACATCTCCAATTCTGACAGAATTGTTCCATATCTAGACCCACTTTAATTTTTCATACAAAGTTCTTCATTCAAAGCTGTAAGGTATGGTTGTGCAGTGAAACTTTGGACACTGGTAGCATGGGGCAATTGAAGCTGTTGTGATAATAACATCCACCAATTTTTGATTTAGTGCAGCAAAAAAAAAAAAAATCTGAGTATAGTGGTGCTTTTCTTTGCAATCTAGAAGTCAACTTGCAAAACTTGCACATTAGTTGATTGAAGTCACTGGTAGGGATAGGGGGGTAGGGTTCAAGTTTGCAAGTACATAGGGTCTGTGCAAACTCTGGCTGCTTGCTGTTTGGTGAGTGGTAAAACTAAATAGCCCATTCAGCCCACTTACCCCCTTTGTTGCTGCTGTAGGCAGTAGTCATACATTTAGTGTTGGTATTACTACCACCATAAAATGTGACAGCTTTCCGCTCTGGGCCATGCATCACCCCCAAATTGGTTGGTAAAACAGTGACAGCCACCTGCATTAAAGTAACCAAGAATGTTGACTGGCTGGCTGCCTGTATCTTAGAAAACAATTTGTTGATGTCATTTTCTAGGACACAAGCAGCTACACAGTCATTGGTTTTTATGGTGCACCATAAAATCCAATGAATCTGTGCAAAAAAAAAAAAAAAAGATGTGGGGTTCCTTCAAAATCCATACAAGATCCATATATTAGAGGGCCCACATAGATTCAAAAATTAAGCAAATTGTGTGGGGTTCCTCCAAACCCATACCAGACATTTATTCAAGCATAAAGCCTACTTGGCAAAGAAAGTAGGGGGGGAAGCAAGCATGTGCCACCATTTCTGAACCATACCAGGCCACATGCATTATTTTTATTTTTATTACAATTGTATTCATTATAGTTGTTTAAACAAATATACAAAGACCATCAAGCGTGTGGGAGGGAGATGAACTCTTCATGATTAAAGAGCTTTTTATTTTATTTTTCTATATATTTGTAAACCACCCATAGTTGATTGTTTGATTCAGTTGCACTACCAGGGACTGAAATGCTACAGGAAAGCTCTTTTCATGCTGAGCTAATCAAAATGACCACAGCTGATCACACACTTACACACTTTGAATTGTCATTCAAAGTGCGAAAACACTGAAAGCTGAAAATTGGCCTGGGCAGGAAGGGGGTAAAAGTGCTCAGTATTGTAGTGGTTAACAAGCTCAAGTATCCAAAAAACATGTGCAGCCTTCAGAGTTTGTCATAGCAAGAACAGAAACTCTAATCAACGTGTCAGAGTATAGAATACCCTGTATTAAACATGTAACTGTAAATAGTGACATCCACAGAACAGAGGTTGACCAGCACACTTTACTAAATGCTTCTTTGTAATTTGTGAGAGTGTATTGCAAGATGTTGGTAAATATATTCATCCTTTAAATTACACCCAACTCCATAAAATCAGTCTTTGATTGAGCAAAACAAGTGTCCTTAACATACATAGTATTAGTAAAGTGAATTATAAACACTTTAGGCTCAATGGTCAATGTATTGTGATTGCTGTGCATTATCTGCTTTTGTTTTTACAATTCAAACTAGACTTTTTAATTCCCAATATTAAAATCCCACATACATCACATTAATGTATATACAGGACATTTGTCAAATATACCACAGGAGCGTTATTTTATCTTTTCTTTTTAGGTATTTTCTACTTTACCTTTTTAAATAGTGTTAGTGTCAGGCTGGTGATAGCTGTGAGTTTCAGCAAGATTTGTTGCTGGGGAGGGCAGGAAAAAAGGGTAATTTGAGGTGGTAATAAATTAAAATCAAAATTGTAAGGGAAACTTTCTCTAAAAATTGATATAACAGACATAGTAGCTATATCTGCCATTTTATAATAAAATATTATTAACATTTTTTTTTTTGTAGTTTAATCTGTAGATGATGTAATTTACTAAAACTGGAAAAAATTTAAATAGTAAATGTGCAATATGGCAACCTGTAGGAATTCCATACACTGCATTTAATGCTCCCAGGAATCTAATTTCCTACTTGTTTTGAATCATGACTAAACCCAGGACACTGCATTCACTATATCTGGTCTCCCATAGTACACAGAACATGGAAATGCAATTATTTTATTAAATATAAACTGCTAAATACCTTTTCTCATTAGCAGTATATAGCAGTCCTGTGACTTCATTAAGGCCTCATGTACACTGGTGCTGGTAAATGGACATTTAGGAGCAGTTGGACATTTTTTTCAGCCGCACCTGAACTCTCCTCTATATTATCTTATCAGTACAGTGACAGTACAGTGACAGGGTCATTTATAGTCGTTTCTAGGCAGTTGAGTTTAGAAGCTTTTGTTGGAAAGCAAAAAAATGCGTTCAGGACGGATGTTCAGAGGCATTTGAAATGTCAAATGCCTGTAACGGCTTGTAAATGCACCTAAATGCGGTAACTCGTGTTTAGCAGGTGTCTTTCATTTTAAAAAAATGCTTCTAGATGCAAACGTGGCTAAATGTGGCATGTAAACGTGGCATGTAAACACAGCTAACCTGAAGTTTTTAAACGTCAGTTTCTAGATGTCAAGTTAACCACTTGCCGACCGTGTAATGTAATTACATGGCTGCAAGGTGGATCCATTATTCTGGGAGGGCGTACTATAACGTTCTCCCAGAATCGCACTCCCACGCACCCCTTGGGGCGTGCACCTGGGAGCACCCGTGACCGCCGGGTCCTTGAGACCCGGCGCATCATGGATCACGGTAAATGGCCGCTCGCATCGGCCATTTACCATGTGATCACTCCGTCAAATGAGTGGATATCCAGCTTATCTCTCCCCTCTCCGCACCAATCGGTGCAGTGTGACAGGAGAGGGGAGAGAGAGGAGATGCAGCGGTGCTGTGGGCAGGACCTGAAGTGCCCACAGCACCGCTATGTGCCAGGCTGGGACCCCCCATCCACCCATCCATGCTCACCCATCCAGCTTCACCCATGCAGCCTCATCCATGCTCATACATCCGTGCTCACCCATCTGTTATCCGTGCCCACCCATCTGTGCCCACCCATCCGTCACCCATGCATTTGTGCTCACCGATCCGTCACCCATGCATCCGTGCCCACCCATCCGTCACCCATGCATCTGTGCTCACCCATCCGTGCTCGCCCATCCGTCACCCATGCATCCGTGCCCACCCATCCGTCACCCATGCATCCGTGCCCACCCATCCATGGTCCCCCATGCATCCGTGCTCCCCCATCCGTCACTCATGCATCTGTGTTCACGCATCCGTGCCCACCCATCCGTCACTCATGCATCTGTGTTCACCCATCCGTGCCCACCCATCCGTCACCCATGCATCTGTGCTCACCCATCCATGCTCACTCATCCGTCACCCATACATCCATGCTCGCCCATCCGTACCCCTGCATCTGTGCTCACTCATCCGTCACCCATACATCCGTGCTCACCCATCCGTGCTTACTCATCTGTCATACATGCATCCATGCTTATCCATCTGTGCTCACTCATCTGTCACCCATGCATCCGTGCTCACACATCTGTGCTCACTCATCCGTCACCCATGCATCCGTGCTCACCCATCCAGCCATGCTCACCCATGCATCCGTGCTCACCAATCCAATCGTGCTCACCCATGCAACCTCATCCGTGCTCACCCATCCAGCCTCATCTGTGTTCACCCATGCATCCATGCTCTCCCATGCATCTGTGCTCCACCATCCATCTGTGCTTACCCATCCATCTGTGCTCACCCATCCATCCGTGCTCACCCATGCATCCATGCTCCCCCATGCATCAATGCTCAGCCATGCATCCATGCTCCGCCATCCATCTGTGCCCACCCATGCATGCATGCTCACTCATGCATCCGTGCTCCGCCATCCATCTGTGCTCATCCATGCATCCGTGTTTACCCATCCAGCCATGCTCACCCATGCATCCGTGCTCACCAATCCCATCATGCTTACCCATGCAGCCTCATCCATGCTCATCCATCCAACCATGCTCACCCATCCAGCCTCATCTGTGTTCACCCATGCATCCATGTTCATCCATGCATCTATGCTCCACCATCCATCTGTGCTCACCCATCCAGCTGTGCTCATTCATCCGTGCTCACCCATCCATCTGTACTCACCCATGCATGCGTGCTCACCCATGCATCTGTGCTCAGTCATCCCCATCTACGGCTTATCCACCCCCATTCATGCTCATTTATGTCTCATTCATGCTCATCCATACCACATCAGTTCTCATCCATGACACATCCATGCCACTACAGCACCCATCAGTGCCACTACAGCGCCCATCAGTGCCACCACAGTGCCTCACAATAATGTAATAGGTAATCAAATTAGATTTTAAATGTATGCCCATAGAACGACTGATGGTGCACCCTGCATGTTGGGCCTCTGTATGTGGCCAGGCTGTGTAAAAGTGTCACATTGCCATACTCGGGACGAGTAGCAGAATAAATTTTGGAGTGAACTTTTTGCCAGGTACATGCTGTGTGTTATAAATATTGTATAAATGGACAACCTTGTATGAAAAAAAAATGCATTTTCATTTTCTTTCCACATTTTCCAAAAACTTGTGGAAAAAAATTAACTGTTCAAAAGACTCATTATGCCTCATAGAATATACGTTGGGGTGTTTACTTTCCAAAATGGGGTCATTTTTTGGGCGTGTCCATTGCCCAGGTGCTCCAGGACCTTCAAAAATGCAAGAGATAGTCAGGAAATTATATGTGTAATTTATGTCCTTAGAACGCCTGATGGTGCTCCTTGCATGTTAGGCCTCTGTATGTGGCCAGGCTGTGTAAAAGTCTCACACATGTGGTATCCCCATACTCAGGAGGAGTAGCAGAATGTGTTTTGGGGTGTCATTTTTGGTAAGCATATGCTGGGTGTGAGAAGTAATCTGTTAATGACAATTTTGTGAAGAAAAAAAACAGAAAAAAAAATCTTCATTTTGCAAAGAATTGTGGGAAAAAATTACAACTTCAAAAAACTTGCCATGCCTCTTACTAAATACGTTGGACTGTCTACTTTCTAAAAAGGGTTAATTTGGGGGGTATTTGTATTTTCCTGGCTTGTAAGGGTCTCAGGAAATTAGATAGGCCATCAGTGCATCAGGTGTGATCAATTTTCAGTGATTGGCACCATAGATTGTAGACTCTATAACTTTCACAAAGACCAAATAATATCCACTAATTTGGGCTATTTTTACCAAAGATATATAGCAGTATAAATTTTGGACCAAAATTTATGAAGAAAAATTTTCGGTTTTATTCCATTTATTGCTCAAAAAATAAAAACCCCAATGGTGATTAAATACCACCAAAAGATAGCTCTATTTGTGTGAAAAAAGGACAACAATTTCATACAGGGTACAGTGTAGTATGACTGAGTAATTGTCATTCAAAATGTGAGAGCACTGAAAACTGAAAATTGGTCTGGTTAGGAAGGGGGTTTAAGTGCCTTGCGGTCAGGTGGTTAAAATCATTCAGGGGAGGTCAAACAACGCCCCGTGTACATTAAGCCTTAGTGTCCAGTCGAGCACAGGTTAAAACTTTTTAGGGAGAGTTTTCATTCTCCTCTGATTGTCCTATGAGGCTGCAGGACGCCTGACCCTCTGTCTGGACAGTATTGATTGGCCCTTCGCAAAGCACATGAACCCTCCCAAGAAAAGAAAAACCTCTCTAGAAATACACACCAAACTGAGCATGTGCAGAGTGTCCCCAAGGCTCTGTACTATCAGGAAATTGATTGGGGACAGTTGAAGAAGGGATCAAACAGTCTTTTTACACAATGCGCAGGCGTAACCTTTTAGGTTTTTACATGGCATGCTTTACTGCATATACAGACTGATTTTACTGTTGTAGGTTTAGTAACACTTTAAGAACCTAACACAAAAGTGATATTACTGTTTTTCTGATATGAACATTTTTAGATAATATTTATTATAAGATAAAATAGGGGGTTATGTTAAAATAACTCATCTGTAAATTGAGATAACTCAGAGATAAATAGGTACAGAAATGTTTCTCCTTCTCATATAACGAAGAGGAAAAATAGTAACTTCCCTGAACAAACATATTTCCTATTAACTAAGAGACAAAATATACGTTAAGGAGGGTATATTTTAACACACAAATATTCTTAAAGTTCCTTTAACCAGCCTGCCTACTAACAGTTTATAGTAGTGGGCAGCGAGAAGCATTTTATTACATATTGAAGGCTTCTCATAGATCGGGGAGTGAAAATGTCCACCCTGCCATTGTCCTAAAGTGATAGGGAGTTCTAGGACTTAAAGCATTTGTTAACCTAAGTAAAAAAAAAATGGATCCTGTTCCCTTAAAGCATGTTATACAGCACAGTGTTTATGTTTGTGTAATTTGGCCCCCTTAACACCTAAAAAAACTGTCTGATCCTGCCTGGCTATACCCTCCCCCCTGTAAGTTGACCACGGTGTATCATGGCTGCTGAGCCCTGACACCGTGGTCAGTTTACATGCCTCCGTCATCCGCAGCTCTACTGTCCTCCTCTCCCCCTCCCTCCCCACCTGTTGGCTCCTGTGTCAGGGACAGCCCCCCTCCTCCTGCTGCTGAAATAACATTTCATAGTTTATACAATCCTCCTGGTCTTCTAAGGATATGCCCCCCTTGTTGAGTGTTTTATTAAAATAAGCCATTCTTTACCTTATCTCAGAGCGCAGACCGGTGCTCACATGACCCGCCGGCTCTCTCCTTCTTTCCTGCTCCCCTCCAGATTCAGTGGGGGAATCTCATCCCCTCCCATTGCATCTATAAGACAAGGAGAGGAGAGAGCCGGTGGGTCACATGAGCAGTGATCGGCACTCTGAGATAAGGTAAAGAATGGCTTTCTTTAATAAAACACACACACAGAGGGACATATCTTTAAGAGACAAGGAGGATTGTATAAACTATGAAATGAAACCACTTTAAGTAATAAGTCCAAAGAATAAAGTGATTGTGTTTTTTAAAGCACTCCTCTTATCACAGGCAGCTTTAAATTACTAAACTTATATTTCTAATTTAACAGCAATTTTTTGGCAAAATTTGCATAAACACAAAACCATCAATTTCACAGTGAAATTAAGTTTGACAAAATTTCACTATAATTCCTACTCAGTATTGATTAACAAAAACACACAGAGGTTCTCATATTCAGTACTGCATACACTAACGCTGACTATTTGGTGTTCTTTGCCTTCTCTCCAGTGTGCAGTTGCCGGCATTTCTGGGTTTCGCCCAGAGTGTCATGCACCATCCAATCAGGAGATAGCTCTCCTGATTGGTGATAGCATCAAATGGCAAAGCAACGTGCAGCTCAGTATTCAAGTAAGGGCATCAATATGCCTAAGCTGAGCCCCCTCTGCTGTGTCTCCAGTGACCCCAGCACTCCATTGCCTCCAGTGACGCTGTAACTCCTATACACTTTAGTGACCCCCAGTGTCTCCAGTGACTGTAGTTCTTTTGTAGTTGAGCTGATTTTGTTCTTCTATATAAGAAGACAAATGATAAAAACATTGTAAATGTAAATGTAATCCATTGTCCACTGAACGATCCTAAAGCATGTTTTTTCATGGCTGAATTTACCTTTTTGTTGTCTAGCATCAGTGTGCAAGAGGTACAACATTATGAAGCTTAATGTATCTATTGTCTATGCATTATGCTCTTTTTAGGACTGTTCATACAGTATATCACATGAAATAGAAATTTATTTGAAGTATATGGCCAAATTTAAAGTTACACTTATGTTAACAGTCTAAAATATTTTCCTATATCACTGCTGCCACCTTGAAAACATTAAATAACTTAATAAAATCAAATTAAAATAATAAAAACAAAAATCTGAATTTGAGTCTGCGCTATCATCTTCATTCATCGAAATATCAATACCAAATCATATGAATAATTAACATAAATAACACCTTGTGTGTCCACTCATGCAAACAAAAATTAAAGTCCACATTAACAATTTGACCACCTAAAGGTTTACCCCCCTGGCATGGAGCCATATTAGTGTTCTAAAATCATCTTCACAGTGTGTGGGAAAACCCTGTTTCAGCCGCATGAAGCCATATTAGTGTTCTAAAATCAGTGAAGATGATTTTGAAACACTAATATGGCTCCATGCGGCTGAAACAGGGTTTTCCCACACACTGTGAAGATGATTTTAGAACACTAATATGGCTCCATGCGGCTGAAACAGGGTTTTCCCACACACTGTGAAGATGGTTTTAGAACACTAATATGGCTCCATGCGGCTGAAACAGGGTTTTCCCACACACTGTGAAGATGATTTTAGAACACTAATGTGGCTCCATGCGGCTGAAAAAGGGTTTTCCCACACACTGTGGAGATGATTTTAGAACACTAATATGGCTCCATGCGGCTGAAACAGGGTTTTCCCACACACTGTGAAGATGATTTTAGAACACTAATATGGCTCCATGTGGCTGAAACAGGGTTTTCCCACACACTGTGAAGATGATATTAGAACACTAATATGGCTCCATGCGGGTGAAACAGGGTTTTCCCACACACTGTGAAGATGATTTTAGAACACTAATATGGCTTCATGCGGCTGAAACAGGGTTTTCCCACACACTTTGAAGATGATTTTAGAACACTACTATGTCTTCATATGGCTGAAACAGGGTTTTCCCACACACTTTGAAGATGATTTTAGAACAGTAATATGGCTCTATGCCCCTGCAATAGGCTTTTCCCACACACTTTGAAGATGATTTTAGAACAATAATCTTTCCCTTAAAGCAACAGGTGGAGGCTTTCCCTGTACAACTTGGAGATAATTTTAGAATCTAAAATCATCTCCTAGTTCTATAGGGAGAGGTTCCTACTGTTGCTTAAAGGGACAGATTATTGTTTCTTGCACAAAATTAAAAAGTGCATCTACATTGCTAGTTTAAAAAAAAACAAAAAAATTCCAAAAATAAAAAAAACAGTGTTGGCTACCTCCTCCTCCTCCTCCACCACCACTTTCACTGCCTCCTCAACCTCCAATTCCACATCCACCTCCATTTTTGATTTTTTTATGTGATTTTAGCTTAAAAAATATTTTAAGTTATTTCCCTATCCCCATTTCTTTGTAGGGCACTTGTCCGACCCTTACCCCCATTTTCTTTACTTTTGCAGACCTCTAGGACTTTCCAGGACTTTGTTACAGCCATTTTTGTGCCTAAAAGTTCGGGTCCCCATTGATTTCAATGGGGTTCGGGGTCCGGGTCAAAGTTCGGGTCAAGTCCGGACCCGAACCCGGACTTTGTCCCGAAGTTCGGCCGAACCAGCAGAACCCGAACTTCCAGAGGTTCGATCAACTCTACTAATGACACTGGATGAGAAGGGGTTAACATCGGGGATGATGAAAGAGTCAACTGTGTTCCTAGGTTGTGCTTACTCTCTGTGGGGGAGGTTCTTTGCAGAAACACAAGATTAATGCCTTCCCTTCTGACAGAACGACAATCTTCCTTGTTTACAGATTGTTGTTCTGCCTGTGTCCTGTGTAATTGACGGGTGCTGGCGGACATCAAGTCCGCGGTACCCGCCGCTCGGCTTTGGATGTGAATAATCTCCCTATACATGTCAGATCACATACTAGGTATGTGATCTGGCACAGAGCGGCCGCCATGCCACAGTATATCTGCGGTGGGCAGTCGTTAAGTGGTTCAACGTGCCCTCAGTGTCCACAATCATTTCTGCCACTTTTTACAGGTACCACATATGTGCCACGTTTCATCCTTGTGATTTCATCAAAGGGTAAGGGAGGTGTAATGAAGTCATAGTTACAAGGACGAAATGCATTGGGACACCGGAAGTGGCACATTGAATGTCTGGGTAAGACATTGGTGTACTCAGCATTGCATGTTTGTGATAGTAGTTCTGCTGGCACAGCTTATTTTTACTGGTGCTTGTGAGTAGCATTTTAGCTGGGTTTTACTAAATTGCTTTTATGATGCTGCACTATTGGAGTTCTCTTTCTTCCATTTTAATGCCTGGGAGCCATTTAAGAGAGAGAAGAGATGGAAGTATGAGAGCTAATGAGAACAACGAGAGTATTGATCTTTGAAAGCATTATATTGCAATCATCATTATGAGAGGCATAAGGATTTGGTGAGTCTTTTTGACCTGAGAGGAGTGGTGTGTCACAGAATCACGTGGTGTTTTCATGAAGATTTATTCACATATATGGTGCTTGTAAAAAGTGGCAGGGAAGATTGTTGAGCGCATTTAATGTGTTTTTTTGTTTGCAAGAGTGGATAAACAAGGTGTTATTTATGTTTATTATTTATATGATTTGGTATACAGTATCTCACAAAAGTGAGTACACCCCTCAAATTTTTGTAAATATTTTATTCTATCTTTTCATGTGACAACACTGAAGAAATGACACTTTACTACAATGTAAAGTAGTGAGTGTACAGCTTCTATAACAGTGCACATTTGCAGTCCCCTCAAAATAACTCAACACACAGTAATGTCTAAACCGCTGGCAACAAAAGTGAGTACACCCCTAAGTGAGAATGTCCAAATTGGGCCCAAAGTGTGAATATTTTGTGTGGCCACCATTATTTCCCAGCACTGCCTTAACTTGGGCATGGAGTTCACCAGATCTTCACAGGTTGCCACTGGAGTCCTCTTCCACTCCTCCATGAACACATCACGTTGCTGGTGGATGTTAGAGGCCTTGCACTCCTCCACCTTCTGTTTGAGAATGAACCACGAATGCTCAGGTCTGAAGACATGCTTGGCCAGTCCATCACCTTTACCCTCAACTTCTTTAGCAAAGCAATGGTCGTCTTGGAAGTGTGTTTGGGGTTGTTATCATGTTGGAATACTGCCCTGCAGCCCAGTCTCTGAAGGAAGAGGATCATGCTCTGCTTCAGTATGTCACAGTACACACTACATGTTGGCATTCATGGTCTCCTCAATGAACTGTTGCTCCCCAGTGCCAGCAGCACTCATGCAGCCCCAGATCATGACACTCCCGTCACCATGCTTGACTGTAGGCAAGACACACTTGTCTTTGTACTCCTCACCTGGTTACTGTGACACACGCTTGACACGATCTGAACCAAATAAGTTTACCTTGGTCTCATCAGACCACAGGACATGGTTCCAGTAACCCATGTCCTTAGTTTGCTTGTCTTCAGCAAACTGTTTGTGGGCTTTCTTGTGCATCATCTTTAGAAGAGGCTTCCTTCTGGGACGACAGCCATGCAGACCAATTTGATGCAGTGTTATGTGGCATATGGTCTGAGTACTTATAGGCTGACCCCCCACCCCTTCAACCTCTGCAGCAATGCTGGCAGCACTTATATGTCTATTTCCCAAAGACAACCTCTGGATATGACACTGAGCATGTGTACTCAACTTCTTTGGTGGACCATGGCGAGGCCTGTTCTGAGTGGAACCTGTCCTGTTAAACCGCTGTATGGTCTTGGCCACCATGCTGCCACTCTGGTTCAGGGTCTTGGCAATCTTCTTATAGCCTAAGCCATCTTTATGTAGAGCAGCAATTCTTTTTTTTCAGATCCTCGGAGAGTTCTTTGAAATGAGGTGCCATGTTGAACTTCCAGTGACCAATATGAGAGAGTGAGAGCAATAGCACCAAATTTAACACACCTGTTTCCCATTCACACCTGAGACCTTGTAACACTAACTAGTCACATTACAACGGGGAGGGAAAATGGCTAATTGGGCCAAATTTGGATATTTTCATTTAGGGATGTACTTACTTTTGCTGCCAGCGATTTAGACATTAATGGCTGTGTGTTGAGTTATTTTGAGGGGACAGCAAATTTACACTGTTATACAAGCTGTACACTCACTACTTTACATTGTAGCAAAGTGTAATTTCTTCAGGGTTGTCACATGAAAAGATAGAATAAAATATTTACAAAAACGCGAGGGGTGTACTCACTTTTGTGAGATACTGTATATATTCTGATGAGGGAGGATCACAGTGCCACCTCAAATTTAGATTTTTTTAAATTCTAATTTTACTTTATTGTTACTTTTTTTTACTTTATACGTTATTCTCCAAACTCTATCGCCTGTGATCTGTGTTCATTTCTTTGCCGAAAATATATTCGTAGAGGAAATTAACACTATTTTAGTTGACTAAAATATGACTAAAACTAAAATAATTCAGATGACTAAAGCCCAAATAAAACTAAAATGGCATTTTAGTCAAATGACTTTGACTAAAACGAAATCGAAATTTCACATCAAAATTAACACTGTTTGTATATCACAATAGCTAAATCTGTGTCTGTAGTGCATGTTCAAGCCTTAATACTATAAATAATAACATGTTATTAGATTTTCATTCCAGGAGTATATAATAAGTTTGGCAATTCTATAGAAATGCTTAAAGAATGCATTACAATTTAGCCAAACACGTTAGATTTTAATCGACTAAAATGTATGAGATTATAGTTGACTAAAATGTATGAGATTTTAGTTGACTAAAATGTACTGGAGATTTTAGTAGACTAAAATATGATGAAAACTAAAACAATTAATGACTAAAATACAGCTAAAACTATAATGCCATCTAAGTCAAAAGACAGTGACTAAAACTAAATTGAAATTTGACGTCATAATTAAAGTGGAGTTCCACCCGAAAGTGAAAAAGTGTAACTTCCACTGGATTGCCCCCCCCCCCTTCCAGTGCCACATTTGGCACCTTTCAGGGGGGAGGGGGTAGCAAGGACCCGTTTGTGACAGGTCCCCCTCCCTACCTCCAGAAGATCTCCTGGAAATTCGGCCCCCTCCTCCTTCCTCCGCCGCCGGGCCAATGAAAACAGCGAATGGCTTCACTTCTGGGTTCCCTTATCAGGAATGGCGGCGGCAGTACCCGAGATGCGATCCAACGATCGCCTGGGGTGCTGACATCGCGGACTCGCTGGACAGGTAAGTGCCCAAATATTAACAGTCAGCAGCCGGAACACCGCTTTAACACTGCCTGTGATCTTGTGGCTAAATGCATTGTTCCTTATTAAATGACCAACCGTTGATTTTATTAATCTGTGTTTTGGTATTATAGTCCATATTCTTTATACAGTATGGCTAAATCATAGCAAAGACAAACTAAAATAATACCAACTACTGATATTCAAATGCAGGTTATACAGTTATACTTATTAGTTGCCATAGGGTTGAACGCTTCCCTTAATTATTATTATTATAATACAGGATTTATATTGCGTCGACAGATTACGCAACGCTGCTCTTTTATTACAGTTTTAGAAACAAGCTATTTAAATGTATTTATGTCAACGTTCATTTTACCTGGCAATATTAAATAACATTTTTAGCTGTTGTCATAGATGGCAATCTGTACGTCAATGAAGAACACATCCATGAATGGTTTGAACTTAAATGGTCTGAACTCTGCAACAGGCTGTTGGGCCCTCTGGCATAATGTGGGTTAAGAAGTCTGCTAGAAGGAATTGTGCATCTTTAATTTGACTGTTAATTATACATTGAGCAATGTTGTGAATCGTGTTCTTCAAACCCAAGCACAGAAAAAGAGAGCAGATGCTCATTGCCAGGTTGGATTCGCTGGGGAATTGAACAGAGCATATTGGTTTATAATTAATGTAATTTTGTTGGATTATCTTTTGTGAAGAAGCTAAAGTAAACAATGTTGCAGTATTGTGACAAAACAGCAAGACACTGGAAGAGTCTGATATATGAATACAAGTCTAGAACAATAAGGAGAACTCATTTAGCAAAGTACCAGCCAGAAAAGTATACATTATTACTCAGCTTGGCCCAGGAACCGGCTTCTCTTC
This sequence comes from Glandirana rugosa, assembly GCA_018402905.1. Taxonomy (NCBI): domain Eukaryota; kingdom Metazoa; phylum Chordata; class Amphibia; order Anura; family Ranidae; genus Glandirana; species Glandirana rugosa. The sequence goes on along the minus strand of BLSH010129420.1, from coordinate 2,048 downwards.
TTAACCTTTTCAGTTGCTGAAGATAGAATACATAAACTTTATTTATTGGTTATCTGCTAACATTAAAAATAACCAAGAGCAGTTGTATTAATCTCCCAAACTTTTAGGATGAATTCACACAATCAGGGCCACTGATAAGGCAGTACAACCAGTCCTGTTGTACTGGGCCCAGGCCTCATCAGCTAAACAGGGGGGCCCAGGGCAGCTTTATTGTTCATTTTTGCCTAAATGAATACATTGATTTTTACTAGAACACACCTCCGCTTCTAATTGCTTACAAAGGCTTAAATTAGGAGGAGGGACTTTTTTAAATTTTGGGGTGTAGGTGGATAAAGTCAGTGCTGTTGTTCTGCTGAACCTCAGGGGTGGAGGCGGGGTTGGGGGCCCCATCAGGAAGGCTGTACAGGGCCCCATGATTTCTCCTTTCAAATCTTTTTATTGGATAGAAAGAAGAGATTTTGTATAACAAGATAGGAGATTATATAAAAAATAAAAAAAAATTAAGAACCAGTTACAGAAATACACATAACCAAGTTACCCATTGCAATATAAAAATGAGCTCACATTACAGGTCATTATAAATGAACAAGTGGAAAAGTACATACAAAATCTAAGAGGCAGCCGTACGTAGCCTCCCATGAGCATCCGGGAAAAACACACGGTCATGGAAGGTGAACCATCCCCTCAAGGGAAAAGATAGCTCCCATTTAAGGGAGGACCCTCCACCTCCCCGGTCACCCCATCTGGGAACAAACTGTAACCGGGAGGTCAGGGGCTGAACATCCTCCCCCCCCGAGGGCCCTATTGTTTGAGGAGATCGATACAGTAGAGCCTCTAGTAGAACTTATGAAGCAAACATAAACTAGGCAGTCGTACCCTTTCAATAAGAGCTTCTTAGAGGGGGTTTCATCAAACCTCTCTGACTACGTAGTAGGAGAAGGAGGATAAAACCCAGGGACCATATTGATCCTAGCGTAAGAATAGAGAACAGTAACAAGAAAGACTGAAGAAGAAGAAAGATATAAAGGTAAGTAGAAGAGGAAGGAGTAAAGAAAAGAGAAGGGGGATGTTGACACCAGTGTAGCTAAATGGAGGGGTCAAGAAAGAAGGCTCACCCTGGTAAATTTAAGTAAATCCTCCAGGGCTCCCAGACAAGATCAAATTTAGGGGAGGTATCTAAGATGTGACTGGCCTGTTTTTCCTGTACCATGATCCAGGATATCTTCCGCAAAGCCTCCGTGGGCCCCATGATTTCTCAATGCAGCCCTGCTCACAATTCACATTACTACATTGTAAAATGCCTATTACTGCAACAATACACAGAAAACAATTGCTGCAGCACACTGTACAGAAATTCATGGCACTGTACAGCTACACAAATGAAGTGTACTCTTGTACTTTTGTACACTTCAAATACAGTTTGTACAAAATAAAATATACAAAATAAAAAGGGAGCTGTGTGTAATGCGCTGAATCGTGCACCACACTGCCCCCTACTACAGTCTACCAAGGAGTGGTAAAGTGCTCCAGCAGCTGTTCGTTCCTGTGTGATCTGGCCCTTAGGGTCAGGTTAATCCCAACAAAATCTGACACCTAAGACAAACTTTGCATGTGGGACATAGAACTGAAATGTATCCTACTGTATAATGCTACTCTCTAACAGTAAAAAAATAGTGAATAGATGACAGGAAAAGTCAGGATAATTTAGTGAGGATTATGTAATACTCCTTGAATTTACAGCAACTATCGAAGAACAGAAAAGGCCCAAATATACATTTCAGTATAAATCTTTCTACACAGTGGCCAGTACAAATGCACCCTTTGCGGTAGTGTCAGGACCTGTGTACTTGCTTGGGTCACCTGCAGGTGGCACTGTTGTATGGAGTACACAGGTCATTAAGCTACACCTGATGGGGCTGCTGGGACTATATAAGCCAGCCTTACACCCAGTCCCAGTGCTTCAGCGTTTTCTCTGCAAGCCATACCCTGCCCGAGCCTGACCTGTACTGATCCATGCTCCAGACCTGACCTGATCTGATCCGTGTTCT
>BLSH010129414.1:1340644-1354176 GCA_018402905.1 Glandirana rugosa | reverse complement strand
GGCTGCTCACTACCCCCCCCCCCCCCCCCGCTTTCCTGGCCTGCCAGCCTGCCTGCTCAGGTAAGGGTATGGTATATTGTTAGGAGTGCCCCACACCCTTTTTTTTTCACATTTTTCTATTGCCGGCAATGTTTTTTTTTTTTTCTTTCAGCTGTCAGCGGGGAAGCCCATTGACAGCTGATGACTCATCCGTTGTTAAGGATGCAGCGGCCGGCTTCCCGACCTGCTCCTTAACAACCAGCTATTGACTATGCTTTGATTGGGCAAGCTTTGCCCAATCAAGGTTTAGAATGCACTGTGCAGCGCGCATTGCATTGCGGGGTGCTCTAAGGGCAAACATCCCGCCGAGCGCCCCGCAAATTTGGGTGTTTGCCGAATGGGCGAACAGGCAATGTTCGGCACAAACTTTTACTCAGCTTGAACTGTTCACCCAACTCTTCTTACAAGCATAGCATACTATGATATTCTCCCTTTTCTCCATCATTGACAGCCTGTGAATTTCAGCACTGTAAAGCTTCTGTCATCTTCCTCTCTAGTTAAGCCAAGACATACAATCAAGGCTGGAAATATACATTTTTTTTTTCCGTTTCAATGATTTTTATTAAGTTTTCATAATAAAGTACAAAGGTTAACAAATTGACATTATGGCGAGTGGTAGAGGAGAGAGATCTCCCTCACCGTTCCCCTGTTCAGCAAGGTAGGATATGTACATCTATGATCGCATTATAACAACATTTGTGTATCAAAACTTGGACAGGCTTTAGCACCCTCACCACCCATGTGGGTGCGTAGGATCCATATAACATCAGGTAAAGGAGAGAGAAAGGAAAGAAAAGATGAGATGAGATGACCCTGACAGATATGGGACCCACGTCACCGATTCCCCCTCGGGGGATTTCCCTAGTCTGACATGGCCATGGGATCCCCAGATAAGTATCTCATCCAAGGGTCCTAAATTTTTTTCAAAGCGTTTGATTTTATCCTGGTGGATTGCCGTCATGTGTTCATTTAACATTATCCAGGATAGTTTATGTTTAAGTTGGGCCAAAGGTAAACTAGCTGTTTTCCACGACTTGGCAATGAAGGTCGGTCTTCTGCATCCAGATAGGCTGAGGTAGTGTTGAGTGGAATTTGGACAATTGTGCCATCTGCGCTGCATAAAAATATTTTAATAGATCAGGGGTTCCCAGCCCTCCCCTCCCCTCCCCTGTGGAGTAAATAGGGTGCGTCTATTCAGTCTACCCAGATGAATGCCAGAATTTTTTTTTGGAAAGCTAAGACCTCCCGGCGTTTCAAAGCCACTGGTAGTGTACGAAAAGGTATAGAACCTTTGGTAATATATTCATTTTTACAGTGTGCAGTCTGCCGAACCACATCGAGGGGTGTAGTAACTGCCTTGTCATGTCTACTGCCAATCTTTTGAAGAGATCGGAGTAATTCCTAGAATACAGGGTATGCACGGTCGAAGTAATATTAACCCCCAAATAGGGGAGGGCATCTGTATGCCATACAAATTTGAAAGAGCAATTTAGGGCTAAGAGAGTGTCTTTACCTAATGTGATGTTCATTGCTAGTGACTTATCATGGTTCACTTTGCGATCCAAAATCAGTGAAAATGGCCGTAAAGTTGCGTATAGATTTGGAAGGGTCGTGACTGGGGATGTGATCGCTAGTAGGATGTCATCTGCAAATAGAATACTTTTGTGTTCCCTGCCCCCACTCCACACCCCTTTAATATCGTTCTGGAGCCGGATTTTACAGGCCAGTGGTTCCAAAGCTAACGCGAAAAGCAGCGAAGATAGTGGACAACCCTGATGGGTGCCCAGCTGACTGTGGGTGAGGAATAGCCTTTGATCTTTAGAGAAGCTGTTGGGTAATCATATAGTACCTTAAGTATTGCTAAAAATCTCTGCCCAAATCCAAATTCAGTCAGGGTGTAAAATAAGTAATCCCTGGGCAAGGCGTCAAAAGCCTTGTGTATATCCAAGGACAGCAGCATAGCCTTCCTGACCCCCCCCCCCCCCGCCATCCCAGTGAGATTGTATTGCGGAAAGGAGATCAATGACCCTCCTCGTCTGATCTGATGTCTGTCTCCGAGAATAAAACCTGCCTGGTGGGGATGTGTGTATTGTGCGATAAAAGAGTTTAGCCTGGTTGCCAAAACCTCTGTCAGGATCTTCAGGTCAACATTGATCAAGGAGATCGGGCGGTAATTTGCACAGATCCCGTGATCCTTTCCTGGCTTAGGGAGTACATGCATGATTGCTTCTTTTTCCTGTCCTGGGAGGTTAGTGCCTCGTCTGATGGAGTGAAAGAGATAGCATAGGTAAGGTGTCAGGGTCTCTTGGAATTTCCTGTAATAAAGTCCGGAAAATCTGTCAGGTCCCGGTGCTTTGGATGGGTTTTGGGTTTTTATGGCCTGTCTAATTTTGAGCTCTGTGAACTCCTTATCCATAAGGGTCGAGTGGTCCTGTTGCAGCCGGGGTAGGTTGAAGTCCCTAAAGAAGTCATCCGCTACGCTCTGGGGGAACTTCCCTGGCCTGTCATATAAGGTTGAGTAGAACTTTTTGAATTTGTGCACTATCTGCTCTGGGTTCTAAGTTGAGTGTCCGTTATTCAGTTTTAGTTTAGGTAGGGCTGATGTATAGGGGCGGGGTGTCAACTACCTGGCTAAGAGAGTAGTAGGTTTGTCTCCCATAGTATAATATCTGTGTTTTCACCATCTGATTTGTTTCTCTGCTTGTGTAGTCAAGCTGAGGTTTAAAGCTAGTCTGGCCACATCAATATTTTGTCTAAGATCTATCTGAGGTGACCATTTTTGTTCAGAAAGTAGATTATTTAGTTCAAGTTCCTGTTGGGCAATAGTGCTATCGCGGGAGCGTTTGGACCTGGCTGCCAGTTGGATTAAATTCCCTCGGATAGTAGCCTTATGCGTTGTCCAGTTAATCACCGGGGTTGTGTCTGTGGGTAGATTTTCTTTAAAAAAAAATGTTATCCCTGTCTCCACCTCTGTGATTATTACCGGGTCAAATTAGTAAATTGAGTCTCTGCGCACAGGATATATAAGATATATAAACCGTTATGACAATAGTTATAAAAAATGTTGTAAAAGATGTTGTTAAAAAATGTTGTTATTAAAAAATGGGACTGCTGCCTTCCAACAACCCCCTCAGGAGGGAACGAAGTGTAACAAATAAATAATGGATTGGCGCTATCCCCAATATTCAATCAATTCATTAGTCAATCCACCTAGTGAACAAACTTAAAGTGCAGGTGCTAATCAATACCTAGTGGAGTGCCGTGCATTCAATTCATCTCCCACCCTCATAAAATATTCATAATATTCATACAAAATCCCCTCGGAAAAAATGTGCAAAAACTTATGACCAAAAAATAAAAAATTCCAAAACTCGAAAAAAAACAAGTTATTAATAAATAAATGTTTCTCAAATGTCCCCTTCAAGTATTCAACGTTCAGTGTACAAACATTAAACCACAATCAAAGCCATATGGATGTGGATAAAAATGGAAATGAAAAAATTATAAAGATTTTTTTTTTTTTAAATAATAATTAAATCATAAAAAAGGTATAAAAATATATATTTATATAAATAAACGTTTCTTCTGTTCTTCGTGAAAAAAGTGACTTTGGTGCTCCTTAGTTATAAATCCAAGTGACTTCCACGCGTGCTCCCCCTTAGGTCCTCACTTACCACAAATCCCAACCCCTGCAGGGGTAATACGCCTGGGTAAGTTGGGTCTTTAATCCACTGTACTTAGCTCCTCTCCTTCATCCACGTCCGCATTCCAGATCTCTTATCCTCTCCTCAGCCACCCAGTAAGCTCCAACGAAAAAAAGGAAAATCCCAGATGGTGCAGTATCTCACGGATGTTTAGTTGGCAAAAATTAAATTTAAAAACAGGCTTTAAAATAAATAGCCAGAAATAAAAACATAAGCATGCAAATGCCCGGGCTGTTTTCGCAAGGCAGCCGTGCAGCTGTACAGCCGTGCCGGCTACTGGTTGAGGAAGGTATCGATCCCTTCCTCTTCCTCTGCCTTGCGTTCCACTCCTCGGAACCAGTATTCCCGGACGTGACGTATGACGCTATGGCCACACTTTACGCGTTTCGTCAATGGACGTCTTCTGCAGCACCTGCACTTTAAGTTTGTTCACTAGGTGGATTGACTAATGAATTGATTGAATATTGGGGATAGCGCCAATCCATTATTTATTTATTATTACCGGGTCCTTTAGCAAAGTCGCGTTAAGTCTCCGCGGGGAGGGGCGTGTTTTTTGCCAGAGGTCAGATAAAGAAACTCGAACCGGGGAATGGTCTGACCAAGGGAAAAGCAGTATCTTGGCGGATTTTAAGTGGAGCACTAGTTGGGTATTTAGGAATATATGATCTATCCACGAGTATGTGCCGTGAACATGTGAGTAATGGGTATAGTCTCTGGTGGATGGATTATCTTCACGCCAAGCTTCTATTAGATTGCAGTCGTGCAGTAGTTTCACTAATCTGCTGCTGCTTTTTGGTACATGCTTAACTAGTTCCCGACCGCTTGCCATGTTTTCACGGCGGCAGTGTGGTTGCTGTGTGCGAATCGTCGTAAATAGGCGGCGATCGCGTGCACAGCTAGGGGGCTCGCGCGCGCACCCTCCAGCGCGGTTGCGGCGGTCTCATTCGTTGCCGGACAGTTCAGTCAACATGAATAGACCAATGGATTTTGGTCTATTCATGCTGATCGTCCGGCGAATAGGATTTCTTCCCCTACCTGTGAAATGTGAACACAGGTAGGGAAAGTGATGTCATCTCCCCTCTCTGCTTTCTTTTCCGTTGCAGAGAGGAGAGAGAGACATCAGAAACATGAGTTGCACCAACACCACACTGACACCAGGTCACATAGGCACATTTAAACCTTTGATTGCCCCCTGATCGTCCCCCAGTTAACCCCTTCACTCCCTGTCACCCCCTGTCACAGTGTCATATAGTGCAGCGATCTGATTTTTACCGATCGCTGTACTTGTGACCCTTGTGACACTAAATCAGTGTTAGGGTAGGTTACTAGTAGGCCTAGGTAGGTGTAAATACCCCCCTTGCCCCCCCCCCATAAAGGTTTTAACCCCTTGATTGCCCCCTGCCATCTGTGATCACCGTATAAGTGTCACGGGTGACGCTAGCTAGCTAGATAGTTTTTTCCCCATCTGATTACCTGCCGTATATTATTTTATATACCTTTTATAGGTTTTAACCCCCGATCGCTTGGCGGTGAGCCCAGTTAGGTTTTAGCGTGCGTTAGGGTCAGTGTAAATACCAGCGAGGTACTCTGACACACACACAAACATTAGGTAGGTGTTAGATATTATTGTAATATCTGAACAGATCAATGTCTGCGATCTGATCAGATATATATCAGCGTCCCCCTTAGATTTAGTGTTCTAAAAAAATGCAGCATTAGCGGGATCAGCCCAAATAACTGCTAACACCTGCGTTTAGCCTCTCTGCCCAGCCCAGCCCACCCAAGTGCAGGATCAATAGATCACTGACACTTACCACTCACAGAACACATATCTGCAGCCTTCGCAGAGATCACGCCCGATCCCTGCGAATTCTGACAGTGAATTTGGTAGCGACTTGACACAGGCTCTGACAACCAGGTGCGCTTTTTTGCCTGTGAGTCTCACTTGTGTACCTATAAATTTAGAGGCCATGTCTAATCCGAGGTACACTAGTGGTGAGGCCTATGCGATTGTGAGTATGACAGATGAGAGCGATGGGGAAGACTCACTGTCAGATTCAGACTCACCAATCGAGTTAATATTTGAAAGCGGCTCCATGACAGATAGCTCTGATGATTGGGTGGTCCCTGCTAAGGTCAGGCGTACCAGATCCCGTTTAGCTGTCGCTGAGGTGCAAGAACCGCAGCGGCCTAGTACATCCTGGTCATACAACCAGCACTGCAGTAACACTTGGTGACGTGGCGAGTCCCATAAGTGCAGTTCAAGCTGGTGTGGCTAGCACGAGCAATGCCCCGCAGCCACGAAGACGAAGAACACAGGCCCGCAGAGCCCATAGTGCCCTTCCTGACGTGCTTACAAACCCTGATTGGCAACCCACCACTGATGCAGCGCCCGTACTTCCCCCATTCACTGCCCAACCCGGAATTCAGGTGAATACAGTTGATTTTAGGGCCATTGATTTTTTTTCGCTGTATTTCACCGAAGACCTCTATAGATCGATTGTGCACCAAAGCAATTTATACGCTGGTCAATACATCTCTGCTAATCCCCCTTTGTCCCTTGCCATAAATTGGAGACCAATTACGGTTTCCGAATTTAAGACCTTTTTGGGCCTCACCCTCAACATGGGCATACATCATCTACCTGAATTGCGGTTATATTGGTCAACTGACTCAATTCATCACATGTATGTCTACTCTGCTTCCATGGCCAGGACACGATACGAGCAGATTCTGCGGTTCATGCACTTCAGTGACAATCGACTCAATCGTCCGTATGGAGACCCTGAATTTGACCGGCTCTACAAAATTCGGCCCCTCATAAACCACTTCAACCAGACGTTCGCAGCACATTTTATTACCAACCAAGTTGTGTGCGTGGACGAGTCCCTGATTAAATTTGCTGGCCGTCTTGTTTTCAAACAGTACGTCCCCAACAAGCGTGCCAGATATGGGGTCAAGTTGTATAAGCTCTGTGACAGGGGCACAGGCTATACATATAGTTTTATGGTTTATGAGGGCCTAGATAGCCTCATAGAGCCGGAAGGATGCCCAGACTACATGGGGAGTGCTGGCAAAATTGTGTGGAGCTTGGTGTCACCCTTCGGAAAGGGGTACCATTTGTACGTGGACAATTACTACACAAGCGTGCCACTTTTTAGTCACTTACTTGTTCACCAAATTGGTGCATGTGGCACCATGCAACCTAATCGCCAGGGCTTCCCCCAACGGCTGGTAGATTCCCGACTTAGTCGGGGGGAGAGAGCCTGCTTGAGATGTGGTAATTTGCTTGCGATGAAGTGGAGGGATACAAAGGATGTTTTCATTCTTTCCTCCCTTCATGCAGACACGGCTGTCCAAATTAGAAGGGCGACTGGTGTTGTGGAGAAACCCCTCTCTGTCCACCAATATAACCTTAATATGGGAGGAGTGGACCTCAATAACCAGTTATTGGCGCCCTACTTAATTGCCCGTAAATCCAGACGCTGGTAGAAAAAAGTGTCTATATACTTCTTTCAATTGGCTTTGCTGAACGCTTTTGTGCTATACAAAGCATCAGGGCGGACTGGACCTCTCCTGCAATTCCAGGAAGAGATCATCAGAGCCCTTCTGTATCCAGATGGCTCTGCACCCCACGTTCCCAATCCACATGCAGTGAGCTGGCTTGGACGGCATTATCCACATGCCATCCCTGGTACCCCTACCCAACGATACCCCCAAAAAAGATGTCGTGTCTGCCAACGAAATGGATACAGGTGTGACACCCGATATTATTGCCCCACCTGTTTGGACCAGCCTGGTCTCTGCATCAGTCACTGTTTCGAGCGCTACCATTCATTAGTTGAGCTTTAGCATAGGGAACAGCACTACATAGAATTAGGACACACTTTTACAGGGTCTCCAAAGATGTCATCGCATTTTTGGAGACCCTAACCTTTACTGTTTATTGTTCATTGTTATAAAAAAAAAGCGTACCAAAAACAAAAAGTTATAAAAACCAAAAAAATTTAAAAAAATAAAAACCAAAAACAGTTGTACGTTTCTTGTTTTTCTATCTCCATTTTCTCTCTATTCTCTTTCTATTGCTCTCTCTATTGTTGTTTATGCATATCTGTAATGTTTTGTTGCGGTTTATCATAGTTGTTTTTTTTTTTTTTGCAGTTATGCAATGTTTTTATGTAACATGTAATTATTTTTTTATTCTTAGCAGGAATATTTTTTTTTATGTGTTACTGTTTTTATTAATCTTTATTTAATTTTCAGGTATGCCAGCTGCAGAGCTGATTTATTTAGGGTGACAGCAATAGCGTTTGCTCCCACCATATATAAAGCAGCAACTCCAGCGCTGTTGGCGGTGATTTCACCACCACAGTTAAAAAAGAGCAAATATACCGGAGCATAGGGGCAGTGGGTAGAAATTGGGGCGGATTGCCCCTATGCTCCGGTATATTTTTTTTTAAAAAGTGGCTATGCCCACCATTAGAACTGGGAGGATGAAGGGAGGTTTTCTAATGGTGGGAATACCCACCAATTGATTCTTTTTTTCATGAAAAAAAGAAAATTACAATATATGCCCAACAAGGACCAGCGACATACTAGTATGTTGCTGGCCTTCTCAGGCTCTCCTGTACCACTGAGGAAAGTGAGAATGCAGCTGATGGTTCCGCCAGCTTACCATAGAGCTTATTGAAGACTAGAATGGCTCCAATCATCTCCATGGCCTAAGAAACAGAAGGCTACGAGCATTTTGTGACTTCAGTTTCGACAGATATAAACAGCGCCATTGAGAAATTGGGGAAGCATCTTATCAAACCGATTTTGGTGTGGTCAGATGCTTTAAGGGCTGGGAAAAGATCTAGAGTTTAGTAGACCCCAAAATGAAAAAAAAAATTACATGCGACAATGCCTATTTTTATCATAGGGGATATTTAAAATCCCTGTGATAAAAATAAAAATGATAAAAAAAAAGAAAAAGATGAAAGGGACAGTGTAAAAATAAAACAAAAATCAAAATGAATAATAAAAAAAAAAATTAAAAAATGCACCCCTGCCCCCCCCCCCTACACACGTGCAAAGGTGGACGCAAGCGTCAGTTTCATGTCGTATGTAAACAACAATTTCACCATGCATGTGAGGTATCACCGCAAACGTCAGATCAAGGGCAGCAATTCTAGCAGTAGACCTCCTCTGCAGATCTAAAGTGGTAACCTGTAAAGGCTTTTAAAAATGCATATAGTTTGTCGCCGCTTCGCGGGTGTGCGTCATTTTAAAGCATGTCATGTTTGGTGTCTATGCACTCGGCATGAGATCAACTTTTATATTTCACCAAACATTTGGGCAAAATAGTATGTTTTTGTGCATTAAAATTCAAAAAAGTGTTTTCTTCCCCAAAAATTGCGTTTGAAAAATCGCTGCGCAAATAGTCATTTTCTAGCAAAAAAAAAATATTTTTTCATGTAAATAAAAAGTGTGAGACAAGACTTGGTGGTTCAAGTGGTTAGAAGAGTGGGTGATGTTGGGCATAAAATGCCAGGACAGTTCAACCCCCCCCCCCCCCAAATGACACCATTTTGGAAAGTAGACACCCCAAGCTATTTTCTGAGAGGCATGTTGAGTCCATGGAATATATTATTGTTTGTCATAAATGATTGAAAAGTGACAAAAAAAAAAAAATTACACAAAGTTGTCACTGAAATTATATATTGCTCACCCATGCCATGGGTATGTGTGGAATTACACCCCAAAATACATTCTGCTGCTTCTCCTGAGTACGGGGATACCCCATGTGTGAGACTTTTTGTGAGTCTATCCGTGTACGGGACCCCGAAAACCAATCACCGCCTTCAGGATTTCTAAGAGCAGGGCGAAAATATATGCCTTCACCCCATACTACCTATCCAGGTTTCGGAGGCCATGAATTGCCCAGATAGCAAAAAAAAAACAAAACAAATGACCCCATTTTGGAAAGTAGACACCCCAAGCTATCTGCTGAGAGGCATGTTGAGTCAATGGAATATTTTATATTTTGCCACAAGTTTAGGGGAAATGACAATTTGTATTTATCTATTTTTTTTTTTTTTTTACACAAAGTTGTCACTGAAATGATATATTGCTCACACATGCCATGGGTATGTGTGGAATTACACCCCAAAATACATTCTGCTGCTTTTCCTGAGTATGGGGATACTCCATGTGTGAGACTTTTTGGGAGCTTATCCGCGCACAGAACCCCAAAAACCAATCACCGCCTTCAGGATTTCTAAGGGCATAAAATGGTGATTCTACTCCTCTGTACCTATCATGGTTTTGGAGGCCCTGAAATGTAAAGGTAGCACAAACCCCCCCAAATGACCCCATTTTGGAAAGTAGACACCCCAAGGTATTTGCTAAGAGGCACGGTGAGTATTTTGCAGCTCTCTTTTGTTTTGGAAAATGAAGAAATAAACAGAATTTTTTTTTTTTACTTTTTTCAAATTTCAAAACTTTGTGACAAAATGTGAGATCTGCAAAATACTCAAAATACTTCTCAGCAAATAGCTTGGAGTGTCTACTTTCCAAAATGGGGTCATTTGGGGGGGGGGGCTTTGTGCTATATGGGCATTCCATGGCCTCCGAAACTGTGATAGGGAGTGAGGAATAAAATTACCTTTTTACACACTTAGAAAGCCTGGAGGCGGTGATTGGTTTTTGGGGTCCCGTACACGGCTAGACTGCCAAAAGGTCTCACATATGTGGTATCCCTGTATTAAGAAGAAGCAGAAGAATGTATTTTGGGGTGTAATTTCACATATACCCATGGCATGTTCAAGAAACATATCATTTAGTGACAACTTTGTGGAAAAAAAAAATTGTCATTTCCCCAAAACTTGTGGCAAAATATAAAATATTCCATGGACTCAACATGCCTCTCAGAAAATAGCTTGGGGTAAAAAACAAGAGAAAAGGAAGGCACACGCCTTTTTTTAGTTACTTTCGGATTTCCCCGTCCGAGGAGGGCTGCATACATCGGTACAATTACCTTCGCCCATTTGGTCGTTTGCCATTCTAGAGGACTTATCAGCGCGGGATTTTCTCATTCCAAATAGCTTGGGGTGTCTACTTTACAAAATGGGGTAATTTAGGGGGGGCTTGTGCTATCTGGGCATTTCATGGCCTCCGCAACTGAGATAGGTAGTGTGGGGTGAATGCATAAATTTTTTGACCTTAGAAATACTGAAGGCGGCGATTGGATTTTGGGGTCCTGTATGCAGATAGACTCCCAAAAAGTCTCACACATGGGGTATCCCCATACTCAGGAGAAGCAGCAAAATGTATTTTTGGGGTGTAATTCCACATATACCCATGGCATGTGTGAGCAATATATCATTTTAGTAACAACTTTGTGTATTTTTTTTTTTTTGTCATCTTTCAATCACTTATGACAAAAAAATAAAATATTCAATGGGCTCTACATGCCTCTCAGCAAATTCCTTGGGGTGTCTACTTTCCAAAATGGGGTCATTTGGGGGGTTTTGTACTGCCCTTCCATTTTAGCACCTCAAGAAATGAGATAGGCAGTCATAAAATAAAAGCTGCATAAATTCCAGAAAATGTACCCTAGTTTGTAGACACTATAACTTTCGCGCAAACCAATACATATACAGTAATTAACTATTTTTTTACCCAACACATGCGGCTAAATGCATTTTGGCAAAAATGTATGACTAAAATTTAGTTTATTGTATTTTTGTAATAACATAAAGTTGAAAATATCATTTTTTTTCAAAATTTTCGTCCTTTTTTTGTTTATATAGCAAAAAATAAAAAGTGCAGTGGTGAACAAATACCACCGAAAGAAAGCTCTATTTGTGGGAAAAAAACGATGCAAATTTTGTTTGGGTGTTGCATTACATGATCGCGCAATTACCATTTGAAGTGGCGCAGTGCCAAATTGAAAAAAGTGCTCTGGTCCTAAAGCTGGAAAACCTTCCGGGGCTGAAGTGGTTAAGGACCATTTCAATTGGGGAGGACTTAGCCTACATCTGATCCAGGGGAAGATTACTGTCTCCCCCAAGGATCACCTGTCCGTTTGATTTCGGGAGTAGTTTGGTTAGCATATTTTGGAAAAAGTCAATTTGACCCGTGTTGGGGTTGTAATATGATATAAATTATACCGGTTGGTCATTAATTCTGTCCACCCCCATCAGATACCTACCGCCTTTGTCTTTGACAATGGTGACTGGTGTGAAGGGCGCTTTTCGTGAGAAGCAAATCGCGATTCCTCGCTTTTTCTCATCCCCCGAGGATAAGAAAAACTGCAGGTATCGCGCCTTAAGATATCTAGGGGCTGAGGTTTTGGTAAACTGTGTCTCTTGCAGCATCAAGACATCTGCCCTTTGTTTATGATAGTAAAGGAAGGCCTTCGCTCTCTTAGAAGGAGAATTAAATCCCTATACATTGTGTTTTATTACTATGTATTCAGTAGAGGGTGTGGTGGTCATCGTGGTTCGGCAGAGCGCGCTCACCTGGTTTCATATGTGGAAGCCGTATGTGACATCCTTCAATATAGCAGCAATGAGTGAGGTATGGGTGTGGACTTGCAGAGCCGGCGCCATGGGTTCGGGTCAGGAGAAAAGGAAAGGAAAAAGAGAAAAAAATTAGAAGACATAAGATATTATACCAAGTAGATGCCATCATAGAATATGCAATCATATCTACATTATACGTATGAAAAGGGGCCGAAGCCCCACCCCCCCAGGCCAGAAGCCCAGCAGGGTGAAGAATTTGAGGTTGCCCTTATCATAAGACAGAGGCAAGTTCACTAGAGTGGCTGCGGAGCACCGCAGCTCAACCTCAGAAAACCAAAACCAAGGAGGCCAGGATAAGTATAATTCAGTCCTTTAAGCTGTTGTCCCATATCAATAGTCTGAGTTTTCAATTCAGATGCAGAGATAGGCCGACATACTATAAGTCTTACTAAATTTGTGTTGCAGTAAGGCCAACGTTAAATATCGGGCCCCATCTCTCCGCCTGGATGCTGTCTAACCTAATCATAGGCTGGAGTCCAAACACAATAAAAAGGAAAAGAAAAAAAAAGGGGGGAGAATATGGAGCGACCAGTTGAAACAAAAGGGGAACAAAAACAAGGCCGGATCCGTGTCCGGGGTGAGAAAGTATAAGGGGCAGTAAACATCCAACAATAACAACTGGGATAATGTGGAGCGCTATTGATCAATAACTGATAAAAGGGTATAAAAACCTGAATAAGGGTGAACTATGGCAAAAAGCTGAAAGATAATGATTGAAGATCGGTGGAGATAAATCGTTTTAAATGCACGTGCCTCAAGGCAGGGCACCTAATAATAGGTAAAGCAAACAAATCAGCTATAATAATAAAACCGTATCATATGCATGTGCCTCAAGGCTGGGCACACAATAATAAGTAAAGCAAACAAATCAACTAACGTGAATAGGTTCAACTAAACAAACGAAATGAATAATAACACACGGGTCGGAACTCCGTGTACGTATACTATGCCAAAATAATAATATCGACTAAACAAACGAAATGGATAATAATCCACGGGACGGAACTCCGTGCACGTAAATTTTGCTAAATAGAGGTGGCTAGAAGTTAGTAATAGAAAGTCGAAAAACGGTATCAAGTGGGAATAAGTCCAAAAATATGGGAAAATAGTCAATAACTAGTTATCGCGAGGTGTAATAGGGTCAACAATAACAACCTACAAATGACGGGGAATATGAAAGAGTGGGGCCTGTGCCTAGGCCGGAACAAAAACAAGGGGAAAA
>BLSH010129414.1:1321241-1335981 GCA_018402905.1 Glandirana rugosa | reverse complement strand
TAACAATGGTGCACTGTTCCTTCCACTGACACTATTCCCCCCCCCCACTGATGCCAATGATGGCGCATTATTTCTCCCACTAATACCAACAATGGTACACTATTCTTCCCTCTGATATGAGGCACTGATACCAACAGTGGGGCATAATTCCTGCCACTGACACCAATGATGGGAAACTATTTCTCCCACTAATACCAATGATGGGGCACTATTCCTTCCACCAAAATCAATGCTGGAACACTAATCCCCCCATTGATGCCAATGATGGCACACTACCCCCCCCCCCCCCACTGATGCCAATGATGGCACATTATTCCTCCCACTGATACTGACGATGGGGTACTATTTCTCCCACTGATACCAACGATGGGGCACTTTTCCCCCCACTGATACCAATGATGGGGCACTATTCCTCCCACTGATACCAATGGTGGGGTATTATTCCCCCGACTGATGCCATTAATAGCACACTATTCCCCCCACTGATGCCAATGATGGCACATTATTCTTCCCACTCATACCAACGAAGGGGCACTATTTCTCCCTCTGATAATGATGATGGAGCACTTTTCCTCCCACTGATACCAATGATTTGGCACTATTCCTCCCACCGATACCAATGATGGGGCACTATTCCTCCCACTGATACCAACGATGGGGCACTTTTCCCCCCACTGATACCAATGATGGGGCACTATTCCTCCCACTGATACCAATGGTGGGGTACTATTCCCCCCACTGATGCCATTGATGGCACACTATTCCCCCCACTAATGCCAATGATGGCACATTATTCCTCCCACTCATACCAATGAAGGGGCACTATTTCTCCCACTGATGCCGATGATGGGGCACTTTTCCTCCCACTGATACCAATGATTGGGCACTATTACTTCCACTGATACCAATGATGGGGCACTTTTCCTCCCACTGATACCAATGATGGGACACTATTCCTCCCACTGATACCAATGATGCGGCACTATTCCTTCCACTGATACCAATGATATGATGACTCCCTCTGACTCCCACTCCCACTGATAAAAAAAATGATGGGGCACTGTTCCTCCCACTGATACCAATGATGGGACACTATTCCTCCCACTGATGCCAATGATGGGACACTATTCCTCCCACTGATGCCAATGTTGGTGCACTATTCCTCTCTTTGATACCAATGTTGGGGCACTCACCCTCCCACTTAATACCAACAATTGTACAATATTCCTCCCACTCATACCAATGATGGGGCACTATGACTCCCACTGATAAAAAAATTGCGGGGCACTATTCCTCCCACTGATACTAACAATGGTGCACTGTTCCTTCCACTGATACCAGTGATGGGACACTATTCCCCCCCACTGATGCTAATGATGGCGCATTATTTCTCCCGCTAATACCAACAATGACATACTATTCCTCCCACTCATACTAGTGCGTGTTGCACATGCGCCCATGCGCGCTAATGGCCTATTTAAACAGACAACACCATGCAGCAGATGCTGTCTGTTCTACAGCGTTCCTGTGACCCCTGTGATTACTTTGAGAGACTTTCCTGCACCTGTGACCCCTGCCTTGACCCCCGGCCTGTTTACGACTACTCTCCTGCCTGATCCTTCTGTACCTTTGCTGCCTGCACCTTGCCGACCCTGCTTGCACCTGACCACCCGCCTGCCTGCTCCATCTGTACCACATAGCCAGCCTGTTGCCGACCCGGACTGTATGACCATTCTTCTGCTTGCACGAGCTCCAGTGGACCTTCACATACCCTCAAGTGACCCAGTCCAACCTTCGTGCCCCCCTGATCTCTTGAGCTCCCTGTCTGCACTACCAGGGGTTCTTGAACCAGGGCCGCAAGAGAGGTGATCCTGATGCTGTGTTCAAATTTGGTAGCTCTGGTCCTATAATCCGTTGTGCTGTCTTTACCACGTGAGACAGGCACTTCTTATCCTCCACCCTGCAACTGGCATACCACACTACAGTGCAGTGGAGAAGAATACTCTCAATTGTACAATGATATAAACTGACCAGAAGCCTTAAGGGCAATCCAGCCTGCTTCAGTCTCCAATGGAAAAACAGTCTCTGCTGCACTTTTTTCACCAGAAAAAAAGTATTTCGAGACCATGACAACTCCCTCGTAATGATTGATCTTTCTTGATCTCCTATAATCCACTATTATTTCTTTAGTTTTTGCAGTATTGAGTATTAAATCATTTTTTTTACACCACTCAACCAATATTCCTTCCACTGATACCAATGATGGAGCACTATGCCTCCCAATGATAGAACATTATGGGGAACTATTCCTTTGTAATTTATTTACCCCTGACCACCAAGCCTGAGACATTATCTACTCCCACTGACGCTGGGGCATTTTTTATGGCCACTGGTCCCCTAGTTTGAAGGTCAATAAAGTGGACCTTTGTTAAGAAAGTTCAGAGACTCCTGAACCAAACTATCATACCTTGTGCACCTGTTTGTGGCCAACCCTTAATTGGGTTCATGCTAGTCTTGACATTATTGGTTCATCACAATGTAACGTGCAATGGGCTACTGTTTGTTTAAATTGCTATTTGACACAATTACAACACAGAAGCATAGAGCAATAAACATACTATAATGGCAATTCAAATGTTTACAAAATTATAGTAGATTGCTTAATTTTTCCTGATGATGATGACAACAGTGAACCTTGAGACAGTGTGTGACAAGATGACAACAGGGTGACTTCTTAAGTGACTTCACACATCATGTCTTGTCTACCCAAAACCAACCTTCCTTGTTGCATGTCACTACTCTCAGCTTGCTCACAAGGATAGGGGAAGGAGGGGACAACACAGAAACACAGTTGGAAGACAGGGACAGAGCATTCTTACCCTGTAATAGGAAATGCCTGCACAAGGACCTTCATGGAAGGATTGCCGGATATTGTTTTAATAAAAGCTGCAGATTTAGAAATTATTTTTAAATTACTTTACCATGTTAAAACTTTTATGACACTTTAGTGATTTACATATAATATAATAATAAGATAAATGAATCATTTTCATTAAAATATAAAATGAATCTAAAACAAATGATAACGTGGCGCCGCCAAAGGGAGATGAAAAACATGGTTTATGTTTTATTAATGTCTAATAAAAATAACTGTAAATAAACTTACCACAATTGCAACCATATTAATCTCAAATAATATACGGTAATCATTACTAAAATAGCTATGATTGGTAATAAAATATTGATATACAAGATTGAATTTCTAATCTAACATAATTACAATAATATCGTGTAAACAGAGCTAGAAACTCTATTCAGTCCAGCTTCAAGGTTACAGGAAAAAGAAAAACATTTTTGTAAATAGGACATGTTCACACCAATACAGAGTTCTGGAAAATAATTCTGTAATCTGGTGCAGCTATGCATAGAAACCAATCAGCTTCAAGGATTTTTGTCAAAGCATAAAGGGATTGTAAAGTCTCAAAGTTTTTCACCTTAATGTATTCTATGCATTAAGGTGAAAAACCTTCATTGCTGCAGCGTCCCCCAGACTCCCCTTTTACTTACCTGAGCCCATCCCATCCAGCACCATGCACAAGCCCAGCCTCTCATCTCATTGGACAGAGTGATAGCAGCAGGAGCCATTGGCTCCTGTCACTGTCAATCAAATCCCGTGACACGGGAGCGGGGAGGCGGGGTCGAGTCCCGCTGTTTGTGTCAATGGACACAGCAGCAGAACTCGGGAGCGCGCCAGCATGGGTGCCCCCCAGGGAAAGTGGCTTTCCATGGGGGCACCCGATGAAGGGGAAGAGCCAGGAAGTGCCGGCGGGTCACCCAAGAAGAGCCCTTGCACAGAGCAGGTAAGTATAACATGTTTGTTGTTTTTATTTAAAAACCACTTTAATTGAATAAGCTGATTGGCTACCATGCACAGCTGCACCATATTTTGCACTCTCCAGTTTTAGTAAACACACCCCAAAGTATATAAAACACATCAATGTAATGCATGATCATGTTAAAGTGGTAGTAAACTCTGTTATACCACTTATACTTACAGGTAAGCCTTTAATAAGGCTTACCTGTAGGTACTGTGAATATCTCCTAAACTTGCAGTGCACTGTTTAGGAGATATTCATAGTGCATGCAGCCACTGACATCACTGGTGCATGTAAGCTGGACCTTCAAAGCCCGTGCCATAAACGGCGGCTCTCCAGCGCATATGTGCGGGAGTGACGTCATCATGTCACCAGCCACACATGTAGCCAGAGGCCGCAAACCGAGGGAAGATGTCAGCCCTCTCAGCGCAATGCTGGAGGGCTTTGTTCTAAAGTAAATTTCTCATATTGTGCTAGTATGAGATGCATACTAGCACATTATGACATTGCCTTGCAGGGAATTTTTTTTTTTTTTAACCGTGGTTTACTACCGTGGGAATGTGTTATGCTGTGAATGAGTCCTAAATCTAAGGCTGCATTCACATTTTAGCGTTTCATGACTGCCTGTCATGCTTGCATTGCCATTCATTGTAAAAGACACCCAAACACAGCAAAAAAACCCACGCATATATCAAGCAAAAAAATTAAAGAAATGCAGCAAAAAACATACAAAGCATGACGGTCAAAAAGGTACATGAACTACGTTTCTGCATTTGCCACGCATAGGGCAAGCCACTGAAATCAATTAGCTGCCTTATGCATATGGCACAAACATGTGGCTTGATTTTGTGTGCATTTTCAAAACGCAAAATGCGAATGCAGTCTTTAAGCTTGCTGCTTTGACTTGTTTAAGTCACATTTACATGCAATCATTTTGTTTTGAAACACGATCTATGAAGGCGGGAGGCAAACCTTTTAATTATCTGCCAGTCCTTTATTCATAGATTGTGTTTCATTCATATAAGCTTTAGTATGGCTTCTATGGATGGAAGAGGGGGTGGACATACTCGGGTACTCTTTATGAGTCAAGACTGTCACAGCATATTGGCTTTAATAACTCAGGCTGCATAGAAGATTATGGCGGCTGGGGTAGGGGGGCAAAGATTTCAAACAATGCAGGAGCCATCAGCACAAGGGACACATCAGATTATTGGTAAGTAATGCCCTTTGTGCTGATATTTTTAACGTAACCTAGGCTTTAAAGCTTTAGCCTTCAATAAATAATAAACTATTATGCTGATTCTTGTTCAGGCATTTTCAGTCATAGGGTAAAACCATTCTTCAAAGATGATGTGGGAGATTAGCAGCAAGATATGAAAAAGAATAAAGAAAGCTAAAAATAATATTTTTGTGAAAGAAAAAATATGGCAAGTGCTTATGACAAACAGTGCTTTAGCAAACAAAATATCATCTATTTAAGGTTTACATCCACGGTTCATTGCTTCCAGCCTGATTTTTTCTTATTGTTATATAGAGGTTGTGACGGAACCGCTTGGGCACCCCGACTAGGTGCTTCCTTCCACCAAACCGTGCTTCCTGTCCTTCAAACTGTTCCAAGCAGACCGAAAGCTAATACCAGCCCTTTTTTCCACAGACATTGTACACAGACAAGATGTGAGGTAAAATCCAAAAGAATCACTCTATATTGAAACTGTAATTGTAACATAACTAAGGTACAGCCAACATAATCTATATGCTACCCCCCCCCCCCCCCCAGAAACTAATAGCTGACAGTGATATAAATAAAGCTGAGTTCCACCCAAAAGTGGAACTTCGGCTCCTCTGAGTCCCCCCCCCCCCCCCGGTGTCACATTTGGCACCTTTCGGGGGGAGGGGATACCTGACAGGTGTCCTTTTCCCTAACATCCGGGAGTCCGGGCCACGGCCGCTGACATCAGCAGCCGGGCTCCCTCCTCCTCCTTTGCCACCGGCCAGTGAGAAAGCGCAGCGGCGGCTCACGCCTGCTCAGTAGGGACCCGCCGTGAAGCCGAAAGGCTCCACTGCCGTGTTCCCTTACTCTCAGTGGCGGCAATCCAAAGATCGGAGGCGGTACCGACATTGCTGGACTCCAGGACAGGTAAGTGTCCTAAAGTTAAAAGTCAGCAGCTGCTGACTTTTAATTTTTAAATGGGCAGCGGACCTCCGCTTTAACTTGAGCTAATTAAAGAGATACTAAAGGTTTGTTTATTTTTTAAATAACCAACATGTCATACTTACCTCCTCTGTGCAGCGGTTTTTGCACAGAGTGGCCCCGATCCTCCTCTTCTGGGCTCCTGGCTCCTCCTCTTCTTGAGTGCCCCGTCAGGGAAGTGCTTTCCCTGGGGGCACACGTGCGGGCGTGCTCCTGTGTCTTGCTGCTGCATCCATTGACACAAGGAGCAGGACTCGGCCCCGCCCCCGGCTCACGCATCACTGGACTTGATTGACAGCAGCGGGAGCCAATGGCTCCCCTGCTATCAATTTATCCAATGAGGACTGGAGCCCGCGGCTGGAGCTGCTAGGCTCATCCCTGGCGCGGGAACGATTGGGTTCAGGTAAGTAAAAGGGGGGCTCTGGGGGGCAGCTGCAACAGAAAAGGTTTTTCACTTTAATGCATAGAATGCATTAAGGTAAAAAAAAGGCCTTTAACTTGTCACTTAAACCAGCCTATGTGGAGGCACAGAATACTAGCAGACAATAGGTGAGTTAGTTAGCAGAATTAACCATGGGTGAAAGACACTTAGAAGGCACACTAGACCTACTTACAATAAACACATTATAGCAGGAGAACCTAGACAGGTGGCTTGAGCTGATGACATCAACACCTGCTTTGAGTCTCTCAGTGCGCAGCAGTCATTATTGGTAATGGGGCAGCTAGACCCTAAACAGGGACCCTGGGCCTAGAGTCCCAGAGTCTGTGTATCTTGGGGAGACATGTACTTGATATCATCAACTAGACCACTCCAGGGGTCCCCCAGGCACCCACCTCCCAAAGAGTAGTGTTCCCTTAAAAGCCAGGGCCTATAGTCAGTAGGTAAGAGGCTTGCTCCTAGTCCTCTCCAAAAGTCTCTGCCTTGGGTGAGGTTGATTCACTAAAGGCAAAAAGACTGTTCACTTTGCAAGGGAATTTTCCCCAGAGCTTAGTGAATGAGGTGAAGCTCTGCTGACTTCCATTATCCAAGTTTTTTTTTTTTATTTACCTTGATTGGGTATTCTTTGTAAAGTGAATTTTCACCACATTCATTCAGATAAAGGAAAATTCCCTTGCAAAGTAAACGGCCTATTTGCTTTTGTAAATCAACTCCTATGTATTCTAGTGGCATCTCATCATTTGTAACCAGGTAGAAAGATGGGTTGTGAATGGTCACTATGTGGGCTCATTGCATGAAACACCTAAAGGCAGAATATCTGCTACTACCAATAGCAACCAATGAAACACTCTTTTGCATTATCTCACACTGTACTGGAGACATTAAAGTGCGAGATGATTGATTGATATGATCAGCAAGAAAAGTTCTTCCTGGAGACAGTTGTAGCACTCCTATAAGGGAATCGGGTGTTACACTGAACATGGTGTGTGTATGAAATGGGCACACAGGCCCGCAGCTCATTGTTCTAGCAGCGGCTTTTATGTCAACATGACCTGCAGAGTTCCAGCCAACAAATGCAGCAATCCACATTTATGTTAATACGTGACATTAAAAACAGTCCAAGGTGAACTTTTTGTCCACAATGTAGGACAGAGATGGTTGGGGGATTGCTTGATATAAGTATTTATTGCCCGGTGTGTATGCATCCAACAGTTAGTTATCAAATTAGGCATTCTAGCATCAGCAGGAACATTCGTACAGTGTTTAATGGCAGAGCTGTTTAGATTCCTGAATATAAAACTAAAAATGTTGCCTAAGATGAACTGAAACAACTAATATGCAAACGACCTGTCTGATTTTCTGTAGAAAACAACTTGAATGTTTTTTTATGAGTGTGCTTGCTTTCCTTAATGCATATTTAAATGCACATAACATGTCATATATTACAGCTTACTGGTCCTTAGGTGAAAAAATTAAATTAGATTTATTTTTTCAAGCTTTTTTTCACTTTTTTTTTCACTTGATGCTTCTACAAATAACACATTGGGGTTGATTTACTAAAACTGCAAACCTGAGCAGAGGAAAAGCCGATAAACGGCTCTTCCTATTTACACTGTGATCAGCCGTGATTGGTCATGGCTCATCACATGGTAAAAGGCTTCCACGGAAGCCTTTTACCTCGGTCGGTAATGCGGTAGGTCAGACTGACCCATGGCACCACCGTTCGCCGCAATGCGCGCCCCCGCGCAGGCGCGCGATCGCAGATTATCCTGAGGACGTCAATAGACGTCCAGTCAGGATAATGAACCACCCGCCTGGATGTCATTTCTCAATACGCTGGGCGGGAAGTGGTTAAAGGGGGCTTCCAGATTCCAATATGCCCCCTGCCCGCAGACCCCCCACAACCACAGCCCAGGGTTGTGGGGAAGAGGCTCTTGTTTCAGAGGCTATGGCCACGCCTCCTTCGTCAGCTGAGCTTGAGCTGACAAAGGAGACTTGGCCTTAGCCTCTGAAATGCGTTCTGATTGGCCGACACTCGAGACAGGCATTGTTTCCAGCTGACTGCTCGGAGTTTTGATGGAAGACACCACCGGCTTTCCCTCTCCACATCTCTGGGTCTACTCCTCCCAAGGGATCCCTCCACGGACCGTTGGCTCAGCTCAGCGCCACTACAGATAAGCCTCATTGTTTTAGCACTGTGTGAGTGCATTTTATACTGCTTTTAAACATCTTTATAACTACCATTAAACCTTGCTGTTAGATGGTCTGGAACTTCTGTTCCCTTGTTTTCTCAGTTTCTTTGCATTGTTCCCGGGTCCCCAGCCCTTGATAAGAAGCAGCCTCATCACTATTTGGCAAGCAGAAGCAGCAACCAGAGACTCTGTCACCAAAAGGCTTCATTTATTGCCTATTGTTAACAATTTTATCTTGCTAGCAGCCCTTACTTCACGGCTGAAGAGACAATGAATCTCAGGACATTGTCTGTTTTTATATGTTTGTTTTTCCCATTTAGGTGTCTTACTAATTTATATGAATTGTATATCCCCCAGGCAGGGGTCTAGCGCTGAGTTGCACTCTCTTTCAGGGGTAATTTTTTTTCTTTATTTATGGTTTTCACTCTGACTGGAAATCAAACATGTAAAGAGAGAACCAGCAATAGCCAAATTCAACCTCAAAATTTTAGTGAGGCTATACTGAAAAAACAAAAATCGTGAAAGCAAACATAATGTTACCTTTTTGTGGACCACTAGCAACCCCTTTTCAAAGTGGCAACTTGACAAAGGGGTTTCTCGTAGCCCCGAAATCTTAAAATGGAACTAAACTGTATTTGAGCACCACAAAATTAAAACACTGATTCATATTTAATATTCAGAGCAAACTCACCCATCCATCTATGTCTCCTTGCTTTATTTTGTTGAGAAATGATTTTGAAAAACACCCCCCCCCCCGTCCAGAATTTCTAGCCACAGCCATCTTGAGCAGTGGCGGCTGGTGGGTTTTTCTTTTGGGGTGGGGCAGCAAACAACCACCCCCCGGTGGCGTGGAACTGACAGCAACCCCCCGCGGGCAGTCCGACACTTACCTGATCATGTGTAGCGGGCTGTGGTGTCCTCTCTTCCTCTCCTGGAGCAGCTCCGGTGTCCGCTCATCCAGCAGCTTCCTCTGCCGTGTTTCCCCTCTTCCGCCTAAGCGATAGGCATCCAATAGGAACGCCTGACACTTTGGCCAATTGGGAAACAGGTCTCACGGCCTGCCTCCTGATTGGTGAGGAGGAACTTTAGTGTGAAAATAGCGAAAATGAATTTGCTATCATCACACTGGGTGGGATTGGGGAGCAGTGCTCTGCGCCCCAAGCGCACCCTTTTTGAAGCCTGTTAGAGCCTCCGGCTCTAATCACCTGCTTCAAAACTCCCATTGGAATCCATAGTCTGGCGCCCGATATGTAGATCAGGGGGCCGGATGCATGGCTAGGGGATGGCCCTCATGTGCCCTCTTTGGACTGGCCGCCACTGATCTTCAGTAAGTGCAGTTGTTTCATGTAGCAATTATGTCCTGGAATCCATCCGCCCTTAGCTCAGGCATGCAGGCAGGGCAGTGTGCTTAGCCCCTCCTCCCCTTCTTGAGATGAAAGGAAAAATGCCTCTGGGGACTTCTGGCATGTATGACATAATTTTGGCCTAGGCCAGAAACCAGGTAGCAACAAGCAACAAGAAATGTAAAAATTAAAGTTTAAAGTAAATATAATGTATCTTCCTGTCTACTTAATAAGGCTAGCAGCATAAGGATTAAAAGTAGTTAACATTGATTGAGAGAGTTTAGTTCTATTTTAAGATTGGGGTCCCTCATAACCTTGGAATGTAAGTGCACAATGTTTGCTTTTACATGTTTTACTACTACTTTTTAGGGTGGATTTGCTGAGTGCCGGCTCTATTTACATGGTTGTGGTAATTGGGAGATTTACCCCCACTCCTTGTCCCATAGCCAAAACAGGGAGTAAAAGTAAATCCCTGCAAATTAAGGGAGTCCATTGCCCCCCCCCTCCCTATGGGGGGATAAAAAAAAACGCTGAAAAGTGCTACTGCAAAAATGCTGAAAAGCTCATTTTACTGCTACAGCTTTCTACAGCTAATTATACTGGCTTTATTTATAATGTCCAGTGTGCATGGGGCTTAAACCAGCGGCCTTAAAGCGGAGTTCCACCACATTAAAAGGCAGCAGCTACAAAAAGTGTAGCTGCTGACTTTTAATAATCGGACACTCACCTGTCCCAGGCTCCAGCGATGAAGCTGCCCGCAGCGTCGTGGTCGCTTTTCTCCCCCTCCTTTGTACGGCGCCAGCATCACAAGTGTGGGTGTCCGGCTTTCGCTGTGGGTCGTGCTGCGCACTGTGAATGGCTGGCATATCTTCTGGGACCTGTGACATGTCCCAGAAGATCGCTGGGTGGGGGGGTAAGGTGAACTTCCTTCCGGCTCCTTGGTCCCAGTCCCCCCCCCAAAAAAAAAAAAAATGGCATACCAAATGTGGCATGACAGGGGGACAACTTCCCTTAAAGCGGAAATTCCACTTTTGGGTGGAACTCCGCTTTAAGGGCCTGTTCACACTGCAGCGAGCCCGGAGATCGCATATGACTCATACCGCACTGCAGTGTGACCACATGCGATCTCTGTGCGATGCAAATTCATCCATAGAGATAGTATGGCTGAATTTGCATCGAAATCAGAGCAAACTCGCACAGGACCCTTTTTTGTTCGCATATGGCAGTGTGAACTGCCGCTCGGAGACATGCGATGCGGGAACCCACAGTGGATTTTCAGGATTTCTGCATCACTGCAGTGTGAACCGGCCCTTAAAGTCTGGTGCTGGATGGAATTGTCTGCAACAGAGTTCCAGCATATCTTCCTCTCTTCATCTCTATTATATGATGGATTGATGGGATTAGTTGTTTGCAAACTAGAGATAACATTGTTTATAAAATCTTGGTCATCTCACAAAAAGTGACAAGGACCCTGCATTTCTGACAGCAGGTACTTGCTGAAAAAGTTATTTTCTTGCCTTGAAATTAATGCAGTCACCACATGTAAAGGGGTAGTTCACCTTGTCAGAAAATATTAAGCAGTGAACTAACACCCTACACCCTCCTCACCACCCCCTAGTAATCACTGTACTTGCCTCCCTTGGTGGGTGATGAGCTGTCAGTGCCCATACAGCCGGTGTAGCAGTCCAGGGATTTGAAATGCCCTCTCTTCTCCCCCTTCTTTTGCTCTGATCCATCTCGGGAGGATAAGAGGAGGGATTTCCAGACTGTTACTCTGACATTGTGGGCATGGACAGCTCATCACTCATGGATGTACAGTGGGGCCTGGGGGTAGTGAGTAGGGTGTAGGGTGTTAGTTCACCACTTTTTTTTCTGACATGGTAAACTAACCCTTTACATGTGGTGGCTGTATTGATTTTCATTTTCAGGCAAGAAAATACATTTTTTCAGCAAGTGCAGAAAATACAGTGGGGAAAATAATTATTTGATCCCCCACAGATATTGTAAATGTGCCCACTTACATAAAATGAAGGGTCTGTAATTTTTATTATAGGTGTATTTTACATGATAGAGACAAACACATCATACAAATACAGGGTCATAATCAGTATTTTTCTTCCTCCAAACAAGGCAAGTCAAGTTAATGCCAAAGAGTTAAAATTTGGTCTCATCTTACCACAGTACTTTCTCCCAATCCTTCTCTGAATCATTTAGATGCTCATTGGCATGACTGTACATGTGCCTTCTAGAGGAGGGAAACTCGCCATGTTTGGAGGAAGAAAAATGCTGACTATGACCCATCCCTACAGTCAAGCACGGAGGTGGAAACATTATGCTTTAGGGCTGTTTCCTTGCTAAAGGTACAGACCGATTTTGCCACATTGAGCGGCCAATGGATGGGGCCATGTATTGGAGAATCTTGGATGAGAACCTTTTTCCCTCAGCCAGAACACTGGAGATGGTTTATGGATGGGTCTCTCAGCATGATAATGACCCAAAACACAACCCCGAAGCAACAAAGGAGTGGCTCAAGAAGAAGCATATTAAGGCCATGGAGTGGCCCAGCCTCCGAACCTAGCGAAAATTTATTGAGGGAGCTGAAACTTTGAGTTGCTAAGCGTCAGCCAAGAAATCTTAAGGATTTAGAGAAGATCTGTAAAGACGAGTGGACCAAAATCCTCCTGAGATGTGTGCAAACCTGGTCGCTAACTACAAGAAACATCTTACCTCTGTGCTTGCCAACAAGGGTTTCTCCACCAAGTCA
Source organism: Glandirana rugosa (assembly GCA_018402905.1). Taxonomy (NCBI): domain Eukaryota; kingdom Metazoa; phylum Chordata; class Amphibia; order Anura; family Ranidae; genus Glandirana; species Glandirana rugosa. Next base: position 1,323,177 of record BLSH010129414.1, on the reverse strand, counting down.
TGTATTGCTTGAGGATCAAATACTTATTTTACTCACTAAACTGTAACTCAATTAATAACATTTGTATCATGTGTTTTTTTCTGGATTTTTGGTTGATATTCTGTCTCTATCATTTAAGATACACCTATGAGAAAAATTATAGACCCATAATTTCTTTCTAAGTGTGCAAACTTACAAAATCTGCAGGGGGTCAAATAATTATTTTCTTGTTTTCAGAAAGTGCAGTGTCCATGTCACTTTCTGTAAGATGAACAAGACATAAACAATGTTATATCTCGTTTGCAAACTACAAGTGTGGCCATACACAGTCCTAATATTTTGTTTTAATACTTGCAAATTTGTATAGCTGTTCTATGCACAGGAGCCTCGAAATCAAAATTGTTCATGTTATGGTTATGATTTGTTACCATCATAGCTGTAAATAGTACTGAGCAAAGTTCTCTAAATCACTTTTCAACCCATTATCAGCTTGGGCCCTTTGGACTTAAATACATTAAACTACAAAGGCCCTTCATTTCTGTGTCAGTGACATGCGATCAAGGTGTAGTTTGTTGCTATCAGTCTCACAATGAAGTGTGATATTTGCCTTTGACACTCATGTTTGATATTTTATTAAACTGCATATAAAATATTCTTTTTGTTGTAGTGACTGAGACAGATGGTTGGAGTTCCAGCTGATTATCATATCAAGTGGGGTCCAGGAAGTCTCTTGGGGACTCTTTCAACATTACATATCCACCAATTGATAAGGTTATCATTATTCTCCATTGTGTATAATTTATTTTTCCTTCCCTGCATATGGTTTCCTGTCTTGAAATAAAGTTATAAAAAAATGGCATTAATGAATTTATTAACTGAACAAAGACGGCAGCGGTTTGTCATACCAAGAACAGCAGATGGTGAAAGTTCTGTCTTGGTATGACAAACTGTCCATCCTCACCCAAACTGTACCTACCAAAGTTGCCACAGTGTTTCTAGAGGAGTTTGTGGATGCAAATATAGTGAAGAGTCCTTTCTTTTTGCTATAGTACTGACTCACGTATGCGCATTTGGTGTGTTTTTCCAAACGCTGATGCAGAAACGATCACCTTTTACACATACAGCTATTCGCTTATATTGGTGACTGTATGCGGTACCTTTGGGCGGCTGGGTGTGGGAAAGTGGCAGAGATTTTACCATTGAGGACTTTGGAGCTAACAAGCGTCCATGAGCATCAGGCCTTTGATACTGTAGAATAGATGAAGGTTAGAACTCCTGTCAGGTTTTTCTTTGCTCTTTGTACCTGTTCAGAAGATTTGCCCTCTCCAATTGTCCTGGTGAAATTGAGAGAAAACCCAACATTTAGAGTTTTCAATTACTAGAACAGCCATTCTTAAAGTGGTTGCAACCTTAGAAAAAACAAAAGGAAAAGGGATTTCCCTGGTAATTGTAATAGAAGAGGAAGTTTTGGAACTTTAAATGAGGTGGGCATGCGAGAACAAAGAGTCAATTGATTAAACAATGATATCTTTATTCAAAACGTTTAAAACAAGTACATATGGAATCTACCCCAAGTGGTGGGCTAACATATATCAATATTTAGTATCGGTACAGTATTGCAGAGCTACAGGGGGATCATATACAATCGGGTGGTGAACCCCATCTAAGGTATACATGAACAAAATTTGCAAAACTTATTTCTATAGTAACAAATTAGTTAACTGAGAAACAAGAGCGTACGGGTGGAGTAAATTTCAAGGTTTTGAAGGAGAAGATAATGTTAATGGTCCCTTTAGGGAAAAGGAAAACAAAAAAGATTCCAACGTTGGTGAAATTCTTACCGACAAGATCATTAACTTTTGAGATTTACAACCCAAAAGAGAGTTAAAGTGGTCCTGTTAACCTCTCCCGTTTAGAAGACTTGTCCATGTTTCTCGTTTCTTTTTGGACTGTCCTC
>BLSH010129414.1:1306118-1320658 GCA_018402905.1 Glandirana rugosa | reverse complement strand
GCCATGAGTCCAAACACATTCAACACCAAATAAAGTGGTTACTCAGAGCAGCATCATACGCAATCAATGTGGCATGCGATGTAGATGGACTCTTCCGAGCCCCCCAACACAGGACGTGCACCTCAATGGATGGTAGGGGAACACTACCAACCTGAAATTAACTGCCTCCATCCCTATTGTATATAGGTAAGAGGGGGGTATTGGGACTTTAAATGAGGTGCGTACGAAGTATATAGTTTTCATGCCTCTGTAATCCTGCTAATCTCCCCCTTTCCCTCTCCCTCCCTGCCTGTCAGCTTGGGAGCCTGTAACATAACTAGTGAGAAATCTTGTAATCCGCTCTGTCACAGGACAATATAATGTGCAGTGTGTGTGTTTGTTTAAAATTATTGCAGAAAATACCTTTTTACAGGGCTACTAGGCACTCACGTGACCTTCCACCGCTCTCCTCCTGTCCTCCTGGCTGACGTTAGCGGAGAATATTGGCTCCTCCTGCTGTAGTGCTCAGTGCAGGGAAGGAGAGCTCCGGCAGGTCATGTGAGCGCACAGCAACGCTGTAAATAAGATATTTTCTGCAATCATTTTAAACAAACACACACACTGCACATTATATTATCCTGTGACAGAGTGGATTACAGGATTTCTCTCTAGACTTTACAACCACTTTAACCTTTTTTACATGGAGGAACCCTTGAAATAACATTCCAGTCTCAGGGAACCCTTGCTAATAATTATTGTATCTCATGATACGCTAAAGTGATGATCAGTGGAAATAATGTTCCTTACATTTGTGTTAAGTGGTAAGAATCCCCCCTTACAAAAAGCTAAAATATCACTTGGGTCAATTGTTACTTACTTATCTGAAAGGCAAAAATTGTACTTTGCTCATAACCCCTAACACACTTCAGAGAAACTCCAGTGTTGTATGGAACCGTGGTTGAGAAAGGCTGCACTAGACCATGAATAAACGCTAAATCTTCAATAGTGATGTTTATTCCAGTGACAAATGTCTAAGACAATATATCTGCTCACTTTAGAGAGGACATTTATTCAGATTTTTGCATGTTAGATGAGTTATAAACCTATTCTGGTTATCATAATGGCAATGAAATTGCGCTTTAAATGCAAAAGGAGTTAAATAGGAGGGGTACAGAGGCCACCAGTAAGATGACCCTCTTCCTCACTGTTGCCGGGGCTGCAACTCGTCCGTAGCACAGTCTGACACTGAGTCACTGCTTGCAGATCCAGGCCGTGGTTCCCAGAGTGAGTCCATATCAATCTGGCTGAATATGGAACTTGACTGCTTGAACTACATGTCCCAAGATGCTTTGCTCTGTTCTTAGTTCTCATTCACCCTGATTTCAGGATGTGATGACACAGAGTCCGGGCTGGGCACTAGGAGGAAACAGTCTATCAGGAACCATGAATCAGACTGAGACAGAATTGCAGTAAAAATCACACTTTTTAATAAAATGGAAAATCAGTACAAACAGTGCAGACGTAGTCAAAACATAGCCAGGGTTTGGTAACCAGAGTGGGTAGCCGACACAAGCCAGTAAAACAGGCATCCAGAGATCAGCATAGTCAAAGGCAGCAAACAGGATCTGGAACCAGAAGGGAAGTCAGCCAGGCAAAGTTTTTAACAGGAAAACACAGCAGAGATTATCCGGATATGTTGACCAAGGCAAAGGCACAGGAGATATCATACAGGCAGTTTAAATAGCCAGCAGGACTGACTGACGAGCAGGAAATGATCACCAGATGAGTCACTGTGGAATGATGAACACTGGCAATTAACCTACAGCTGAGCAACCTGAGCTCTGAGAAGGGAGGGCTGAGCCCAGCCCTGACACAGTCTCACTGTGACAACACTGCAGAGTGTCTCCTGAATATGCAGGCAACTTTAGACAGCTCCTGGCTACATAAATATGTGTACAATCTAGACCAATCTAACCGGCAGTAATAAAAGGACTTGATAATAAGGTATAAAAATCCAGGTGCTGTATAGTTTTCACAGGAAAAGTGGCAGACGGAGTGTTTGAGGAATTCATTACATTTTTGCTGTGGGGCCTCGTGATTTGTAGCTATGTCCTTGGGCAACGTCTTATTTTTTTCCTTACCATTCTTGGCTTCAGGCGTACTAAAGAAGTTCAACTACAGTGTTAACGTCATTATTATTTTTTTTTTTTTTACTAAATTACATTTAGTTTAGTCTAATCTATGTTTCAAATTAATCATTAGAGCAAGGAACTTGAGAATTCTTACTAAAGGACATTTACATTTTCTATAGTAAAGAGCTTTTCATTCAGAACTTGACAATACGGGATTATTGAAAAGCCAGCAGCCAGAAAAAATATTCCTGACTGCTGTGTTATCAAAAATTGTTCAGAGAGACATTAAAGGTCAGACAGAAAAATACAAGGACTTAACATGCCTGAAGACAGCCAGATCTTGGCAAGACACTGCATCAGTTTGGAAAACCCTTTAGCAATGTTGGGGTCAGGGTTATTGTTCATGGGTGTTCCCTATATGGTGATAACAAATATTTGTAGAGTACTCTGGAAGTTTTAATTTTTGCACAAAAGAGAGTCACTGCATATCACCTCCACCTATAAGCAAATCATAAAGAACACTGTGATTGATCTGGAAAAGTGATTGATGGGCAGTTGTTTCAAGGTCCATCGCTCCTAGTGTGGCAGCTGCCCTTCTATGCCTTGCCTGTCCTTAGAGTAACCATTAGACATGTGCGGTTAGTTTTGTTCTGAATTAAAATTTGGATGAATTTTCGTTTTTCAGAAATTCGTATGTATCAGAGTTTCCGAATTACCATAGTACCGAATTTAAACAAATCCAAATAACGAAAAAGAAAATTTGGACAAATTCTAATAATTTTCTAATCATTTTCGAATACTTTTCGAATTTGAAAAGTTTCCAAATTCCAATAGTTTTCAAATTTGAATTAGATAAATCCTCTAATTTGAATAGTTTTCCAATTTCCAAAGAGAACACAATAGAATAGAAAACAAAGGAACAGAACAGGGAAAAAAAACAATAGACTGGAAAATAATATAACACAAAACAAAAGAATAGAATACAACTGAGTAAGACGGCTCTGTTCCACTCCACCACATTATATTCTTTCAATTTCTGTTATATTCCCCTCTATTGTATTCTATCTTTTCCATTCTATTCCTCCACCCAATTCCACGCCACCCAATTCTCCTTGGAAATTGGAAAACGATTAGAAAACAATTCAGATTCGAAAACGATTCGAATATGAAAATGATTTGCAATCGAAAACTTTTCGAAAACTATTTGAAATTGATTCGAAAACTTTTCGAATCGATTTGAAAATGAATAAATGAAACTAATTCCGAAAACGAATTAAACAAATGAAACAAATCTAACTAAACAAACTTGTATAAATAATGAAACGATACAAAACTAAACAATTTTTTTTCCCTCTGCACATGTCTAGTAACCATACATGAACAGAACTCTAATTGATAATGATAAACAACCTTTTATTACTCAAACTGTATGTCATCAAAACCCACCACAATTGTTGTTCCTGACCTCCTAATGCTTTTCTTTTGAAAGCAATAATTTTTTCTGCTTATCAAAGAATATGAGATTTTCGATGTTTGCTAAAAATATTTGTCACCCTTTATTTTAAGTGATACCTTCATCTGAATGTGCATTATTATCAGGCATGGGCCGAACAGACCCCTGTTCGGTTCGCACCAGAACTTTCAAACACTGCGAACCCAATTTAAGTCAATGGGACCCAAACGTCAAAAATCGAAAGTGCCCATTTTGAAGGCTTATATGCAAGTAATTGGGCATACAATGGTTATAGGGGTCCGGGCTCTGCCCTGGGGGACATGTATCAATGAAAAAAAAGTTTGTAAAAAATGTCATTTTTAAATGAGCAGTGTTTTTTTGATTTTTAAAGTGAAAGCATAAAAATGATTTTTTTTTTCTAGTATAGTGCCTGGGGGGGTTCCCCTTAGTCTACCTGTAAAGTGGCAGATCTGTACCCTGTCTAGAATCTGCTGCAGCAATAATTGCATTTACAAAGCCAAATAAAATGACATTTTCCCAGCAAGCTGCCTTTATTTTGCTCAGCAACAGCTGGGGAGCCAGTGTGTATGATGAGGCCACAATGTAGTGCACTAGGAACAAGATTAGAGATTTTTTTGGATAAATTCTGGTGTCACTTTGACTTTGGATAGAAGTAACAGGTGCAAAAAAATTGGGCTTTGGGTGTCAGTGGTGCCTTCCCACCGTAACCCTATAGAGGTGCTCTTCATGAAGGCAAGAATTGGCCTTTCTGTTTAAAAAATTGCAATTATTTGCACTTGTCAAACAGGTGCAGAAAAATTGGTCTTTGGGTGTCGGTGGCACCTTCCCATTGTAACCCTATAGAGGTACTCTTGATGAAAGCAAGAATTGGCCTTGCTGTAAAAAAATTGCAATGATATGCACATGTCAAACAGGTACAGAAAAATTTGTCTTTGGGTGTCAGTGGCGCCTTCCCACCGTAACCCTATAGAGGTAATCTTGATGAAAGCAAGAATTGGCCTTGCTGCAAAAAATTGCAATATGCACCTGTCAAACAGGTGCAGAAAAATTTGTCTTTGGGAGTCGGTGGCACCTTTCCACCGTAACCCTATAGAGGTGCTCTTGATAAAGGCAAAAAAAATTGCAATGATATGCACCTGTCAAACAGATGCTGAAAATTGGTCTTTGGCTGTTATTTGTGCCCATGAAACCTATACCAAAAACATTCTTCCAGGTGAAATGATTGAACACCCTCAAAGCTAGGCAGCTTCGAAGTCCTGCAGAGATTGCACAACCCAAAAACATTTAATCAGTGACATCAGCATCAGGGGATTCATAGCTGGCAATCCAGGACTGATTCATTTTTATAAAAGTCAAACGGTCCATGGAGTCTGTGGATAGACGCATTCTATGATCAGTAAATAAACCTCCTGCAGCACTGAATGCCCATTCTGAAAGCATGCTGGATGTAGGGCAGCCCAACAACTCAGTAGCATACTGGGCAAGTTCTGGCCAGTGGTCTATTCTCATGACCCAGTAAGCCAGTTGATCGTCAGTTGGAAAGCTCTCCATCTTTGTTTTGGCCCCGAGGTAATCGTCCACCATGTGATGCAGATGCTGCCGATGGGATGCGGAAGCTGTCAGCCCTGGGCAGTGAGGACTAAAAAAATTACGAAATGCATCACTTATGCGGATGCCTTCTCCAACGCTCCTCTCTTGACCAACAGAAGACTCAAAACTACGTTTTCCACAACACTGTAACCTACTGCAGTTGAGCAAAATGTTCAATAAAATCCTCTTTAACGTGTCCTCAAGAGAATTTATCTTTTGCACTCTCTGTGGGGACGGGATGAGTTCTGAGATATTCCCCTTACAACAGTGGTCAAGGAGGGTTGCCAACCAGTAATGATCATTCTCCTTTATGCCATGTATTCTTGGGTCCTTTCACAGGCTTTGAAGCATGAGGTTGCCCAATGCGCCTCAAATTTGCCGAGGCTTAAGAAGCAGACTCCTCAGGGTCATTTACAGCATGACAGCATCTGGAACTTCCTCCTCCCAGCCACATACTACTCCCAAGGATCCTGGGATTGGAAAGCCATCGCTTACAGATTGACACATGTCTTCCTATTCTTCAAAGTCTACTAAAGTGCCAGAATTCTCATCTTCATCCTCCTCCCCTCTCTCCTCCGATGTGTTCTGTGACATAGGAATGATGGTGTCTGGATAAGGTGGGCTTTGAGAGGAAAGGAAGTCCTCCGCTTCCTCCTGCTGCTCTGCCTCCAGTACAGCCCCACGCAAAGTCTGCTCCAGCAGGAACACAACAGGTATTGTGTCACTGATGCATGCGCTGTCACAGCTCACCATCCTTGTGGCCTCCTCAAATGGTGACAGTACAGTGCATGCAACCTTAATGATCAGCCATTGGCATGGGGGAAAAAAGCCAAGGTGGCCTGAGCCTGTCGTTGCACCGTACTCTCACAAGTACTCATTGGCGGCCCTCTGCTGCCTGTATAGCTGCTGCAGCATTGCCAAAGTCAAGTTCCACCTGGTGGACATGTCACAAATCAGGCGGTTTATGGGCTGGTGGAATTCCCGCTGAATTTCAGCCAAACGAGCACTGGCTGTGTATGACCACCTGAAATGGCTACAGACTCTTCTGGCCAGCTTCAGCACATCTTCCAACCCTGGGTAGGTATTTAGGAAACGCTGCACCACCAATTTTCCCTGTCTAAGGGCGGACAGGAGGTTTGAGTCATTATTGCACACCCCCATTCCTGGCTCCAGCTGGCATGGTGTGAACCACCTCCGGATCTTGTCCCTCATGGAATAGCCCTTTGAACGCTTAGGGGGTACCTGAAGTCCATAGGACAATTCTGCAGAGGAGGGCATGGAGGTGGCAGAGGAGGAGGAGGAGGGGGTAGAGCTCACAGGTCTGGCATCATCACCATCAGCTGTATGGAGACATGAGGGTACAAGAAGCTGCAGCACGAGCCCTGTCCTGCATCCTTTCGAGTTGCAAGCAGCGTTACCCAGTGTGCTGTGAACAAAATATAGTCCCTGCCCATGCTTGCTGGACCACGTGTCAGCAGTAAGGTGGATTTTACGGCCGCCTGCCTTGCCCAACAATGCCAGAACATTCCCTTCCATGTGATGGTAGAGAGATGGAACGGCCTTACGTGAAAACCTGCCATTGTGGTACAGCACATTGTGCAAATTCATGAAAGGGGGCAGAATCCACCAGGCTGAAAGGCAGAAGTTGGAGAGCCAACAGCTTTGACAAGCTTGCATTTAGACGATGGGCATGTGGGTGGCAAGGACTGTATTTTTTTTTCCGCTGCAGCAGATAGGGCAGAGAAATTTGCCAGCTACAGTCTACAGCTGGTGGTGTGCTACTGGCGGATGTGCTGCTAGGACCTGGGACACTCTGTGCTATACCATCATCCCAGTCCGTGAAGACTGCTGAGAGGTCATGACTCGGTTTAGCAGGGGCAGACTGAAGTGGGTAAGGAGGGGGAGGGGGAGGAGGGACAGATTTGTGCCCCTTTTGTGTGGCTATTAGGTGCTCTTGCCAACGGGCTGAGTGGTTGGACGTTAAATACCTTATTAAGCATGTGGTACCCAAATGGCTGGTGTTTTTGCCGCGTTTGATGTGCCTAAAACACTGTTTGCAGATTGCAACTGTGCGATCTGCTGCAGATGTGCTGAAAAAGGCCCAGACAGCTGATCTTTGGGAAGTGGCCGGAAGATAACAGCTGTAGAATGTGACTGAATAGGGTGGCTGCTCTCTACTCTCTCTTGATGTCGGCCTCCTTAGGGTTGTGCCACCTCACCTTCAGTTTCCTCCTCTACTCTATCTGGGACCCAAGTCACATCAGTGATCTCATCATCGTCATCATCTCCATCTCCTCCATCTTCATCATCATCATTACCACTGGAGACAACTTGACAATATGCTGCAGCTGGGGGAACATGAATGCCAATTTGTCCACCTGTTTTCTCCCCTCTCTCTAGGCTCATGTTCCTGTCATCCTCAACCTCAGGACAAACATCTGAATCCAGTAATGTCTGGGCATCATCAAGGAGCAAGTGACTGACGCTGTGATCAAATAACTCAGCTGACTCCTCCATGGCTGATGTTGGGGCTATGGCAGGAGTATATGTGGACAAGCAGGGCAGGTCTATGCACTCTGGAAACTGCAGGGGACTGCACACTTGTCTCTGCTTGTGTGACAGAGGATGAGGAGGATGAAGAAGGTTTAGTAAGCCAGTCCACCACCTTCTCTGCATGCTGTGGCTGGATAGCATGGGAAAACTCACTAAAGAGAGGAAATGATGCCCTGCCTGAGGACTGACCGCCATGTCCACCTTTGCCTGTGGACACATTTGTTGCTGGCCCCCTTGAAGTGCCAAGGGAACTTCTGCATCTCCTTGTTGTCCTCCCAGACATTATTGGGGGGGAGGTGGCGGTGCTTATTAGCAAGTGTAAAGAAGAAGTGGGAATCTGAACGTAGATGCACTTTCTCAATCTAAAGTGGTGTTTGGTGCACTTTAATTTCAGTATTCACACTACACATACACACTCCACGGATACACTACAATATACTGCAATATAATGCGTCAAATGTACAGTAATGCACAGAACTATATGGTGTTAAACTTGCAATAACGCACACAGAAGTAAATGGTGTTAAACTTGCAGTAAAGCACAAAACTATATGGCATAAACTGGCAGCAACGCACAGAGAAGTAAATGGTGTTAAACTTTCAGTAACACACAAAACTATATGGCGTTAAACTGGCAGCAACGCGCACGGAACTATATGGCGTTAAACTGGCAGTAACGCACACAGAAGTAAATGGCGTTAAACTGTCAGTAATGCACACAGAACTATATGGCGTTAAACTGGCAGTAACGCACAAAGAAGTAAATGGCGTTAAATTTGCAGTAATGCACAAAACTATATGGCATTAAACTGCCAGTAACGCACACAAAACGATATGGCATTAAACTGGCAGTAACGCACACAGAACTAAATAGCGTTAAATTTGCAGTAACATGCAAAACTATATGGCATTAAACTGGCAGTAGCGCACACAGAAGTAAATGGCATTAAACTTGCAGCAATGCATAAAACTATATGGCATTAAACTGGCAGTAACGCACACAGAACTATATGGTGTTAAACTGGCAGTAACGCACACAGAAGTAAATGGCGTTAAACTTGCAGTAACGCACAAAAATATATGGAGTTAAACTGGCAGTAATGCACGCAAAACTATATGGCATTAAACTGATAGTAACACACACAGAAATATATAGCTTTAAACTGGCAGTAATGCACACAGAAGTAAATGGCGTTAAACTTGCAGTGACATACAAAACTATATGACGTTAAACTGGCAGTAACGCACACAGAAGTAAATGGCGTTAAACTTGCAGTAACGCACAAAACTATATGGCGTTAAACTGGCTGTAACGCACACAGAAGTAAATAGCATTTAACTTGCAGTAATGTACAAAACTATATGGCGTTAAACTGCACTAATGCACACAGAAGTAAATGGCGTTAAACTGGCAGTAACGCACACAGAACTATATGGCATTAAACTGGCAGTAACGCACACAGAACTATATGGCGTTAAACTGGCAGTAACGCCCACAGAACTATATGGTGTTATACTTGCAGTAACGCACAAAACGATATGGCGTTAAACTGGCAGTAATGCACACAGAACTATATGGAGTTAAACTGGTAGTAACGCACACAGAAATAAATGGCTTTAAACTTGCAGTAACGCACAAAACTATATGGCATTAAACTGGCAGTAACGCACACGCACACAGAAGTAAACAGCATTAAACTGGCAGTAACGCACACAGTAACGCAATCAAATAGATGGTGTTCAACCATCACTACACTGACACTATCTGAACTGTCCCTACTCTAGCTATACACTAATGTAAAAAAATAGTGATACGGTCTCACTACACTACACTGAAACTATCTGAGCTGTCCCTCTAGCTGCACACTATGCAAAGCTGAATGATGGTCCTCCTCACTGCACTCACACAATCCCTAGACTGACACTAATATTCTACACTGACAGTTGAAGCACAATAGCACAGTATAGCACACTAACTAACTAATAGCACTGAACAGAGCCCTGTTCTATCTCTCTCCAGCTGAAATCACACTGAAAATGGCTGCCATTGAAAGAATACTTTTATACTGTGGGGCGGGAATGAGCCATGATTGGATAAAGTCATGATGACAGTGTCCAATCATGACTCTGACAGTGCTCTATGCCCTGATTGGCTGAAACTTTCAATGTTGCAGCCAAATAGGGCTTGCAATGCACTGTTCATCGCCGCAGTGTATTGTGGTCGGTTTGGGGGCCGAACAAACGGTCGAATGACCCGTTTGTTCGGCTGTTTGCCAAACGACCGAACAACGAAAGTTCGGCCTGAACTTATGCTCGGGCCGAAACCATTCGCTCATCCCTAATTAATATGTCAAGGGGCAATGTACAGGAAATAAATGATGCACAATATGACATTTTGGAGAATTTTGTCAAGTTTCTGACAAAACAGACAGATAAAGATAAAAGGGTTACATGTTTTTAGGAATTTGGACTCAGTAGTTGATTTATATATTCAGGGTTCTAATATTTGCTTTCGATACTATAATACCAGTAAGCCTATAGCTAAAAGTTTATGCATATAAACCCTTAATGGCCTTTGAAGCCCGTAAGAAGTATGCCCACTAAAATGTTCATAGTATGTAACAGAAGACAGTAGTGTATGTATCTTGCTAGTCATTCCAAATAGCACTCAACAAAAATTATTAGCAGTAATAATGTGCATTTACACAAATAGTGTCCCATTTGGTTTGGTCATATAACTTGATTGTAGAAATTATGATTATGCAGCGCTAAAGTAAAAATATTAGACTAAAAAGTCCATATGATGATCAAAATCTGATACTTCATACCACTGGATCCATGCATAGCAAAGACAGCAAAGCCCAACACCGACTGGCATGTGAAGGTAAGAAGGCACTAGGCACCAACGTAATCTAGCCAAGCAGCTTACCTGAAATCAAGGACACTCAAATTATAGAGTGGTCATAAGAAGCTCAAATGTATGGTATCCAAATCTCCTGATTGCTCTAATGATAAGGATAAAATTACAAGGACCGATATTCCAGGACTTCATCTATCGCTCGATGGCCATCAGAAATCAACAGACATATGGTAGACATATCCTCGTGAAAATAAATAGGCCTCCATAGTGTACTAAATTCCAGTAAAAACCCACATTTATTATAGTAACAAAATCACATGTAAAATGCAGTACAACCAAAAAGATGGCCATGGCATCCAGCACGCTGATGTCATACGTTGCAGGACGCCTTATAACTTAATTGTTTTATTTCCATGAACTACTTATTTGAAACCTATTCTATAGCATAAACAACTCCCAAGATATTTGGAATACCTCCTCCCACTACCTTCTTGTATTAAGAAACAAAAAACTATGCAAATGCTCATTATACTTACCTGAAGCCATGATCCTTCTTTCTTCTGTTTACTTACTGTTTACACAATGTGGACATCACCCACTGCTGGAGGCAACACTTCTAACAGTCGGATCCTCTCTCATAGGCTCCAAAGGCAGAAGAACTCGTTGGTGTGGTGAGGGGACCAGTGCCCAAAAAGATAAATTGCAGGAAAAATGCCTAATCTCCAGAGCAGAAAATCAGGTGACTCATAGAGGAAATAGTGATTTTGATCCACTACCTTGCAACATGGCTTAGGAACAGGTATTTGGAATCAAGAACTAGAGGCAAGATAATTGATGCACAATACAAATATATTTCCTGGAGTTGGGCTTTAATTATCTTGAGGACTTCAATGGCCAGATCTCCATGCCACGACTCCTGTCTTTCTTCTCATAGTTTTTCATGTATCCATTTTAAAGATTTCATTGTCTTTAACATGGAACAAAAAGAGTGGTAAGTCCCAGCATAATATCCAGTGGGAGAGCAGTTAGAGTAGGAATCCCACATATGGAATTTAGGTGTTCTACCAAAAACTGTACTATCACTTTGAAGTATTAACTTATCAAAATTGTTATGACACTGCAAGTGATGATGTCACTGATACTGTTCATTGTTTTTTACCTGCTGGCACTGTGCTTTCACAGTCAGTAACAAATAATTCCACCGTCACAAGTAGTTATCTGTCTTCAGCCTATGCACCCTTGTTTTTCAAGCTTGTCAAGGTAGAAATATGGGGGCTACCACTACTGACTTCTGCTTTTAAAAATACTAGTTGCCTGGCTATAATGCGTAATCTGTTGGTTCATTCTTATGAGCCCCTTACTGAAAGGCAGGCAGATAACGCTGATTTCACACTGGTGTGTTGTGGTTTGGCCTGCAACACAGGGGTATCTCTGTGGTCTTTACCCATGGTTTTAGCCGCAGTCACATTATCATAAAGCACAGCAAAGATGCAGCATGCAGAACTTTTGGTGCACTTTCAGAAAATGTGGCAAAATGCACGACCTAATAGAAGATCTATGGAAATACGGCATAAATGACAGGGAAAGTACACAAAAATGATACATGCACTTGTGTGAAACCAGCCTAAAGGCATCTGACTCTTCTTTTTGTAGCACCCTCTGGTATGTGTGCTAGATGTAGATAGGTTTGTTGTTAGTGTAGGTAAAAATTAGTTTTAGCACAGGCTAAGCCTGAGCTATGAATCTGGGTCAGGGTTCAGTGACTCAGAGCTGGATGACTCATCCTAGCAGCCTGTCTGGTGCCTCCTGTTGTTTTCAGGGACATTGGAGAATGTTCTAGAAATAGTGGGTGGAGGTTAGGAGAAGCTGCTTGGCATATTTATGAGGTCCTCAGCTAATTTCCAGTGAAGGCTGGCAGGAGGCAGGCCACCTAATAAATAGGCATGAGTCATGCCAGCAGGGGCAGTCGGAAAGGAAGATGAAGTGCTGAGGAGGCTGTTGGTGGCCCTTGAGGGTGCCTCCTAGCCTAGGGAGGTGACCTCGGGCCGGGGCTTAAGTGTTGTAATCATTCTGCCGAAAGCACATGGAGGAAGCCCTTCTTGGTGGCACGGGAGCAAGGAGAGAGGACAGCAGGAGCAGGTCAGCACTTCTGGAAGATCGCCTGAATGGCTGGTGAGTGTCTATCTGGAGGACTGTGGGGAGAAGTTGGCCTGGAGGGCTAGTGAAAGGGGCAGCTGCAGCAAGGAAGGTTGGCAGTACCTGAAGAGGTGGGGCTGGGATCAGTAGCCACAGGGGTAATGCAAGCTGGACACTGAAATTTTACTACACAACCAAGGGGCCTCAGGTTCCTGCCTGTAATGGGCTAGTGCTTTTAATCTGACTGTCAGATCTTAACACGGTGATCCAGCTGGGTTCTGCAAGTGTGTGCTGGAGGAAGTCGTGGAGCTGTATATAGAGATTTAAATAGAGATTGTATATAGGAAGACTGTCCCTGAAGTTTTGCCAAGGTTAAGTGGGCATCCCATAACCTCCCATCCCTATCCAAGTTATTAACCCTCAATAAACCGCAAAAACAAACACACTCACTGTTGCCTGTCTCAAGAGTGCCTGTGAAAATTTGGTGTGCCTGGCTGTGCAGCTTGGGGGATCCCAGTTACTTGTGGCTCCTTAGGGGGTGCACTGTATCTAATTTGAATTATCACTAGGCAGCTGAAAAAATTCAGAACCTCTGGCAGAAGAAGCAGCATAAAAAACACTCATAGTGGTTTGTATTGCACAAGAGTTTATACGCATGTTTATGGGCATTTGCTTTTATCAGTGTTTTTTTCTAAAACATTCCCCTAATTTCCCTCATTTTTCATTATAGTCAATGTACACTTAAAACACCAAACACTCCCAAATGCTGCGTTTGTGCACGTTTAGGCACGTCAAATGTTTTTTCTGTTCAAAAGCTCCTCTCCTCTCCTCTCAAAAACTCACTTATGATATTTTTTTTTTCAGCCTGAAACTGTTCCTCTGCAAATATGCCTATAAACGCCCAATTATGCATGGACAAATAGGCTAACATAGAGTTGCTTGTACAGGCTGAAGGAAAGGACACCAAAAGCCTGTATAAGCAGCATTTTTTATGCCCAGTGTTCATGAAGCCTGAAAGTATTAAATCTAGGACAGTATAATAGCCCAGCAGTTATCATTTACAGAAAGAGGTCAGTACAGCAGCCCAACTTTACTACACAATGAACGCTTCCTCCAGTGAACCGGATACATAGACATTCAAGATTTCAATACCTACGGTATACACTGCTTTAATTATTAAACATCATTTATCTACAGCAAAGGCCAATCACTTACATTCTGTCATCTCCCACACCCTATCAGATCTAATCTATTATGAAATGATTGCAGCTTCCTACAGCAAAGGTTATCTTTCTCCTGTCTGTGGAGTATACAACGACAAAGGTCTTAGCAGATTAATTCATGCCTTTGGCTATACACTGAAAATCTGACCTCTTGAAATTTTGATATTGTGACTAGTGTTGAGCGAACCCGGACTGTAACGTTCGGGTCCGTACCGAACTTTTGGGTGTCCGTGGCACGGACCCGGACATTTCAAAAATCGTTCGGGTTCGGTCCGGGACTTTGCGAACAACTAACCGACGGGACGTCGAAGAGTTGTGCACCTCATTTTATCGTCTTGGGGCCTGGCTTGGGCTTGCTAAAAACTTTACAGGCCCAGGCACGGTGCCTGTGGGTTTTCAAGCCATGCCTGGGCTTGCAATGTCAGGCCCAAGCGAGTTGTGATCAGTGTTATAGTTTTAAAGTTCTCCAGTCTAAAAGTCACATATCGGTTTCCGTACTTAATTAGACGATTCTGGAAACAGCAACATATGAGGTGTCTGTCCTCTTTCTATTGGAAACGACATCCTTCGACGTTAGTAAAGTATTATCTAAT
>BLSH010129414.1:1242117-1266689 GCA_018402905.1 Glandirana rugosa | reverse complement strand
CTCTCCCTATACTAGTATGAGATGATTTTATAACACTAATCTGTCCCTCACACCAGCAGCAGGAACCTCTCGCTATACTAGTATGAGATGATTTTATAACGCTAATCTGTCCCTCACACCAGCAGCAGGAACCTCTCCCTATACTAGTATGAGATGATTTTATAACGCTAATCTATCCCTCACACCAGCAGCAGGAACCTCTCCCTATACTAGTATGAGATGATTTTATAACGCTAATCTGTCCCTCACACCAGCAGCAGGAACCTCTTGCAATACTATTATGAGATGATTTTATAACGCTAATCTATCCCTCGCACCAGCAGCAGGAACCTCTCCCTATACTAGTATGAGATGATTTTATAACGCTAATCTGTCCCTCACACCAGCGGCAGCATCCTCTCCCTACCTACACTAGTATGAGATGATGTGACATGCAGCGCTACGTGACTCCAGCTTATATCGAGGCTGGGTCACATGATGTACTGGCCAATCACAGCCAAGCCATTAGTAGGCATGGCTGTGATGGCTTCTAAGGGCAAACAACCTTGAAACCATAGTTGATTTGCTGCCCTGCAGCTGTTCAAAAGGCGCAAAAAAATACCCGAACCCGGACTTTTTCTCAAATGTCTGGATTCGGGCTCGGGACACGAACACCCTAAAGTCCGGTACGAACCCGAACTTTACAGTTCGGGTTTGCTCAACTCTAGTCCTGAGGAGAGGTCAGGGATTCCTGCATCTGAGGTTTTTTCACCTTGTCTTGTGAGCAGGTTTCATCTGAGATTTCCCTCCAAGCCTGGACCCAAGCGAGGGAGGGGGAGGCCTCGTAAGAGGGGGGGTACTGTCATGTAACCAGCTAACACATGTCTTATTTGTTGCCTACCTTTGCTGCATGTGTCCAGTTAGAGGCCGGGCCTCCCTCACCTGTGTGCTTTATTAGGCCCTCCTCAGCTGGTCTCCGCCCCAGGCCTTAATTGATAACAGGATATAAGCCTGACAGTACAAGGCTGCATTGCTGATCAACGTTTGTCCGTGTTTGGCTTGTGTCTGTGATTGTTTCTTCGGTTGCTCTGAGTCTTATCCGTATTCTGATCCTTGGCTTGTCTGACTATCCCTTCTTGCCTGTTACCTCGATCTTCGGCTTGTCTTCGGTTTCTCCTGTCTTCCCATTGCCCTGACCCCTTGCTATTCCTCTATTCTTACTGTTCCTGTGCTGCTGCTTCCCCTCTATCATCTGGGGCCAGCAGAGCGAGAGCTAGGGGACCCTGGGGGCCGTGACCTGGATCCAGTTGCAGCCAAATCCATCCTCACCACTAGAGGCTCTGGTGAACACCCACTGGCTCTTAGATTCCATGCCCTGGGGAAACTGATGCACTAGCTCCCTGAGTTTCAGTGTCCGTGCTTTAGGGAGCCCTCTCCCCGTATCAGCCGATACTACCTTGCAGCAGTCAGCCATAGGTCCACAACCTTGTGGTGCGCTACACTATCTTGGTGCGATTCGCATTCCAGTGGTACGCACCTGTCACCAGACCCCATTGGAGTTGTGACAGCACCTTTTTGCACATGCGATGATTATATATTAAGAAGATCGTGAAAATCTATGAACCACTTATGAACTTTATATGGACTTTATATTGCACTGGCACTTTATTTTGATTTTTGATTTTTGGGGTGCCTTGCCGGTGCTCTGTGGCTTATGCATGTATTTGCAAATGTGTGCAACTAAACCCCTGCTTTAATGCATACTGTTGGACAGGTCAATTCGGTTGGTTGCAGGCTGGTCGGTAAGTTGAGCTTGGAATTCTCTTCGTTTTTTTGTATATGCGTTGCCTTTCCAATGCTCCTTGCTGCAGTGACCAGTTACAGGTGGAGGCAGTGACCACTTGTTTGTATTAGGGAAGTGGTTAATGTACACTTACATGGTCTTACCTGTCATGTGATGTACAGTCTGTTGCTCATGGAGTCTCCAACGGTTCTGGAGCGAGATACAGGCATCCTATAAAAATAGAAGAAGTGCATAGTTAGCTCAGAGCCACGGTTGACAGCCAAACAAAAACATCCCACCCATTGTCATGGTACTATGTTATGTGGTTTAGTCCCTTTTCTTGAGGGGGGCAGTTATTACATTATTAAAGTTTATTATAGTTTAACCTGTAATGGCTGAGTTATATTTTTTGGTTTAATATGTGTGCTTTATCAATATGTATTTGTTTTTATGACACAAATAAATTATTTATTGTTTATGTTATTTTTATGTTACCAGTAATAAATCCATTATTCTGTTGTTTTTAATTATTCATGGTATTTTTTTTTTTTTTTTGCGTCTGTCTATGGTCCCATAAACTGTTCATCTGAAGACATAACACTGAGCCAGCGATGCAATCTTCACAATGTTAGACAAAGATCTTATAGCAGATGTTTTTGATGTATTAAAGGGCACTTCTATGGATGTTCATTCTTCTTCCCTCTTGTTTCTTCTTTCATGTCTGTATTGCTCATCTGCTCTTCACACCTTGTATTCTTTTCTCCTATGTGTTTGTTTATTCATTATCCAGGGGATTGGTGGGAAGCCATATCTTATACTGGTACTTTTTCATTGAACCAAACAGGAGCTTATTGAGTGGTTTATCTTGGCAAACTACCGTTTGTATTTTGGAACTAGAATTGATTTTGTGTTGGGCTTAAATTACGAAACTGGGAATGTGATTTCTTATTTGATAGAGCAGAGCTTTCTCTCTTATCTAATGATTAAAGGCATTGTACACTTTCAAATGTTTTTGTTGTTTTAACTAGGTATTAGTGCGCTAATATTATCATTTGTTTGTTTGCCTTACCTTGTAATGCTGGGCTCACATGTTGTGCTGCAGATTGAAGTGGCATGGCTAATTCCCATGTCCATGTTTTCATTCACCTAGCTTGTCCCCATTTGCCAAAGGAACAGGCAAATTCTTGTTCCAGGTCATGCAGTGTCCAATCAGTGCCTTGCCATTTCTCAGTGTGGCATCATAAATGTGAGATTGTGAATGTTGTGAAAAACATCTCTTCTCATAGTTTCATAGTAAGTAAGGTTGACTAAAGACGATAGTCTATCCAGTTCAACCTGTGAAGGTGCATGTGTGTCAATGTCGGTAATGATTTCCCATATCGCTGTATGTTGTGTTCACTAAGATGCAATTCCAAGAGTCTTTTAAAATTATTAATACTCACATCCTTATCGCCTTGACAGTGAAAAACCCCTAAGCAGCTTAAGGTTAAACCGCTTCTCCTCAAATCTCATTGTGCGGCCCCGTGTCCTCTTATACACCCTGAGATTGAAAAGTTTCCTTCCTATGCTGGGATCACCATTAAGAGGAAAAGGGGAGGGGCAATTTGGGACTTTAAATGAAGTGAAATTATGGCCTGGTAAGGCTGAACACTTCCATGACCTATTTATATAGTAATAGAATGTGTGAGAACGCTTGGGAAAATGAGTGGGACTTTGAAGCGAAGTGGTGGGTGATAAATAAATTGATGGATTATAGTAGAAGTCATTATTTATTGGTAAACACGTAAAAAAGATATACCATTAAGGTATTTGTATACTGCCACTATATCTCCTCTCAAGCGTCTCTTCTCCAGGGAGAATACATTTAGATCTCTGGAATAAATTCCGTGGCTTATGCAAGCTAATAGTCTGCTGGGTTTGCTTGCTGCAGCGTGACATTGCATGCTATTGCTCAGTCTGTCATCTACCAGGACCTCCAGATCTTTCTCCACCTTTGATTCCTCCAGAGGTTCTCCCCCTAGTGAGTAGTTTGCGTTAAATGTGTTAAATGTGAAGATTTAATGTAGGCTCTGTGTATAGGGTAAAAAAATAGCACTATGAAATCACATGATCAATGCACAATCTTACGCAGGTGAAAAACACAAGGTGCAAGTAGGAAGGTTTATAATACCTTTAAAGTTTCTGTCCGAAGTTGATACATTTAAAAAGAGGTACAGAAAAGGGTTTAGGGTGAGTGTTAAAGTGGTAGTAAAGTTCAAGCCATCATCCAAAAATTGAGAGTATGGCACAACTACAAACCTACCAAGACATGGCTGTTCATCTAAACTGACAGGCTGGGCAAGGAGAGCATTAATCAAAGAAGCAGCCAAGAGGCCCATGGTAACTCTGGAGGAGCTGCAGAGATCCACAGTTCAGATGGGAGAAGTTGTCCAGGACAACTATTAGTCATGCACTCCACAAATCTGACCTTTATGGAAGAGTGGCAAGAAGGAAGCCATTGCTGAAAGTCCAGTTTGCAGTTTGAGAGAAGCTATGTAGGGGACACCGTAAACATGTGGAAGAAGGTGCTCTGGTCAGATGAGACCAAAATTGAACTTTTTGGCCTAAAAGCAAAGCGCAATGTGTGGCGGAAAACTAACACTGCACATCACCCTGAACACACCATCCCCACCGTGAAACATGGTGGTGGCAGCATTATGTTGTGGGGATGCTTTTCTTCAGCAGGGACAGGGAAGCTGGTCAGAGTTGATATGAAGATGGATGGAGCCAAACACAGGGTAATCGTAGAAGAAAACCTGTTAGAGTCTGCAAAAGACTTGAGACTGGGGTGGAGGTTCACCTTCCAGCAGGACGACAACCCTAAACATACAGCCAGAGCTACAATGGAATGGTTTAGAGCAAAGCATATTCATGTGTTAGAATGGCCTAGTCAAAGTCCAGAAATAAATCCAATTGAGAATTTGTGGCAAGACTTGACACAGACGCTCTCCATCCAATCTGGCAGAGCTTGAGCTATTTTACAAAGAAGAAAGGGCAAACATGTCACTCACTAGATGTGCAAAGCTGGTAGAGACATCCTCAAAAAGACTTTCAGTTGTAATTGCAGCGAAAGGTGGTTCTACAAAGTATTGACTCGGGGGGGGGGGGGCTGAATACAAATGCACGCCACACTTTTCACATATTTAATTGTAAAAAATTTGTAAAAAAAAAATGTTGAAAACCATTTATCATTTTCCTTCCACTTCACCATTATATGCCACTTTGTGATGCTCTATCACATAAAATTCTAATAAAATACATTTACCTTTTGGCTGTTACATGAAAAAATGTAGACAATTTCAAGGGTATTGATACTTTTTCAAGGCACTGTAAGTTAATAATAAGGCCTACCTTTAGGTAGAGTGAATATCTCCTAAACTTGCGCTGTTTAGGAGATATTCACACTTCAGAGCTCCGAGCCATGGCTGAGACTTCTGCGTATGCAGGAGTGACATTATCGCGGCTCAGCCAATCAGACGACCGGAGCACTCAAACCTGGAAGGAAGACTGCGATGCATACTAGCACATTATGCCATTGTCTTGCAGGTTTTTTTTTTTTTAAAGGTGCAGTTTACTACCACTTTAAATGGAGCATAGACTCCCGCCCTCCTCAACCTTTAAGATAACAAAGTACTCCTAACTTTTCCATTTGCTGCAAAATTGTGCATGTGCATTCAGATTAGACAGCAGCAAAGACTACACCACATGATCTGCATGCCTTCTCAAAGACTGTTTGTACATGTAGGGATGGTGTAGAGAGACTATTTTCATGTTCACTGAGGGGTGCAAAGTGCGCAGTCTACTTGCCTTTAGTAAATCAACCCCTTAACGTTGTTGCATCACTGTGGGCCATTTTTGGTATAATGTGCCTGGTTTGTTCAATTAGACCACATGATTTGCATGCTTTTTCAAACACTGTATGCACATAGCCATATACAGATAAGTCTACTCATGAGAAAATACCTAAATTTACAGATGGGGTTAGAAGGCTATTCTCTTGACCACTAGGTGTTACTGAATCACTGTTGGCCGATTTTGATATAATGTGCCTGTTTTGTCCAATGGCTGTTATAAGTAATTATAGACTTATTGGATGGGGTGACATGAGAGTACATTTAGTGCTTTTTCAGGTCACTGTGTGTTTTGTGGAAGGTGTGTCTTTTTGGTCTGTGGGTGTTTTGGATCAATGTACACTACTGTGCAAAAGTATTGGGCAGATGTGAAGAAATGCTGTAAAATAAAAATGCTTTCAAAACTATATATTTTCATTGTTTATTTTTATCATTTTACAAAATGTAAAGTGAGCGAACAGAAGAAAAATTGAAATCAAATCAATATTTGGTGTGACTACACTTTGACTTCAAACCAGCACCTGTTCTTACACTTGCACACTTTGTACACTTCCACAAAGTCAGGGATTTTGTAGTATTAGAGTCAGGTGTATGATTAACCAATTATACAAAGCAGGGGCTAATGATCATCAATTTCATACGTAGGTTGAAACACAGTCATGAACTGAAACAGAAACAGCTATGCAGGGGGCATAAAGGAAAAGTCAAACTCTGCTACTAAGGTGAGGCTGTGGAAGACAGTTTAAAAGTCACAGGTCATACACCATGGCAAGACTGAGCACAGCAACAAGACGCAAGGTAGTTATACTGCATCAGCAAGGTCTCTCCCAGGCAAAGATTTTAAAGTAGTCTGAATTTTTTAAGATGTGCTGTTCAAGATCTTTTGAAGAAGCGCAAAGAAATGAGCAACGCTGAGGACCGTAGACGCAGTGGCCAGCCAAACTTAATCCAGCAGATGAAAGATCATGCTTATTTTCCTTCAACATCAGAAGATGTCCAGCAGCGTCATCAACACAGAACTGGTGATAACCAGTGGGACCCAAGTACACCCATTTACTGTCTGGATAAGTCTGACCAGAAGTGGTTTTCATAAAAGAATTGCAGCCGAAAAATCATACTTCTGATGTGGAAACAAGGCTAAGTGACTCAACAATGCACAAAAACATAGGAACTGGGGTGCAGCAAACGAGCAGCAGGTGCTCTGGACTGATGAGTCAAAATTTGAATGATTTGTCTGTAACAGGAGGCGGTTTGTTAATGAAGGGCTGGAGAGCGGTACAATAATGAGTGTCTGCAGGAAATAGTGAAGCATGGTGAAGGCTCGTTGCACATTTTGGGCTGCATTTCTGCAAATGGAGTTGAAGATTTGGTCAGAATCAGCAGTGTCCAGGAACACTGGAAGATACTTATACATCATGCCATACCATCAGGGAGATGTGCGATTGGCCCCAAATGTATTCTGCAGCAGGAAAATGACCCCAAACATACAGCCAATATCATTAAGAACTATTTTCAGCGTAAAGAAGAACAAGGAATCCTGGAAGTGATGGTTTGGCCCTCACAGGGGGGTTATTTACTAATTTTGGAGATTGAAAAATCTGGTACAACTCTACAAAGAAACCAGCTTCTAGGCTTTATTACCAAAGATTAATTGAACAAGCTGACGTTAGAAGCTGATTGGCTACCATGCACAACTGCACCAGATTCTGAGTGCTCCAGTTTTAGTAAATCTCCCCCACAGAGCCCTGATCTCAACATCATCGAGTATGTCTGGGATTACATGAAGAGACAGAATGATATGAGGCAGCCTACATCCACAGAAGATCTGTGGTTAGTTCTCCAAAATGTTTGGAACATTTTGTCAAACAGCTTGCCGAGTTCCTTGTGCAGATGTAAATAAAAGGAACACATCAAATATTGATTTCATTTTAATTTCTTCTTCATTAACTTTCCATTTTTAAATTGATAAAAATAAACTAATAACACTTCTATTTCTGAAAGCATTTTTAATTCACAGCATTATTTCTCACATGTCTAAAACTTTTGCAGAGTACTGGAGGTCTTCTCTGTTAAGGTACAATTGTAAGTACATATATAAATGGAGAGAGAAAGGAGACTGAGAGTAGAAAGAGTTTTCTCATAATGTGATATTGTTGTCAGGGGGATTATCTGTTACAGTGGTATTGCAAAAATGGGGAGAGAGACACTAAAATGAAAAAGAAAAATGGAGAACAGAAAAAGAAAAGCTTTTTTTAAAAACAAAAAAAAACATCTAAATAAGAGACATTTCTACAGGATCTTAACCCTTATTCAATTTAAAGAAGGAAATTGAGGGGCATAGAGTTTATCATTATAAATTATGAAGTCACTAAAGCCTAAGGGCAGCGCCAAAGAATGTTCAAACTACCATACGATCGCACTCATCTCACGCGCTAGCAAGGCTTTGCTGAAAATTTTACAAGCTAGGCTTCAGCAGCATGTGAACCAAGAGCTACCACAAGTATAAGCTGGATTTCAAAGAGGCAGAGGAACTAGAGATCAAATTGCCAACATTAGCTGTATCATGGAGAAAGCAAGGAAGTTCCAAAAGAATGTCTACCTTTTGACTACAGTAAATTGACTACAGTAAATTGACTACAGTAAAGCCTTTGATTGTGTGGATCACAAGAGGTGGCAAATACTGAAAGAAATGGGAATACTAGACCACCTCACCTGTCTACTGAAAAAACTGTATGCAAGTCAAGAAGCAACAGTTAGAACAGGACATGGAACAAATGACTGTTTCAAAATTAAGAAAGGAGTGCGCCAAGGAAGTATATTGTCACCCTACTTATTTAACTTACAGTCTCTTAATGAAGGTGAAAGAGGAGAGAGCAAAAACTGGCCTAAAGTTGAACCACTTCAGCCCCAGAAGGATTTCCCATTTTAGGACCAGAGCATTTTTTGCGATTCGGCACTGCATCGCTTTAACTGAGAATTGCGCAGTCGTGCAATGTTGTACCCAAACAAACTTTGCATCCTTTTTTCCCACAAATAGAGCATTCTTCTGGTGGTATTTGATCCCCTCTGCGTCATTTCTGATCGCCGCTATAAACAAAAGAAGAGTAACAATTTTGCAAAAAACCCAAAATTCTTACTTTTTGCTAAAATACAAATCCAAAAAAAAAAATAAAAATACATTTTTTTCCATCAGTTTTGGCTGATTTATATTCTTCCTCATATTTTTGGTAAAAAAAAATTGCAATCGGTGTTTACTGCTTGGTTTGCGCAAAAGTTGAGAATTAATTTTTGGGGTTTTTATTTATTTTATTTTTTTTACTAGTAATGGCAGCGATCTGCGATTTTTAGCAGTACTGCGATATTGCAGCGGACATGTCGGACCATTTTGACACTTTTTTGGGACCATTGGCACTTATACAGCGATCAGTGCTACAAAAATGCACTGATTACTGGGTAAATGCCATTGGCAGTGAAGGGGTTAACCTGCAGGGGGCACTCTAAGGGTTAACTGTGTTCCCTGGGCGTGTTCTAACTGTGTGTGGGTTGCCCTGGCTGGGGAAACTGGATGATCATGGCTTCCATATACAGGAAGCCTGTGATCATCGCCCTTCCCCCTCTATGAGAACGGAGATCCATGTTTACATACACGGACCTCCGTTCTCTCACTGTGGGGGGGCCATCGCGGGTAGCCGGCAGCGATCAAGTCCACCCTACCCGCCCCTTGGCCCCCCCCCCGGACACAGTGAGCGTGCGCCGCCGGAGGCACTAGTTATCGCAGCCGCTGTCATATGACAGCGGTTTGCAATAGCGAGCCACTCTGTCGCCATCAGACTGCGGTAGGCAAGTGGTTAAGAAAACTATGATCATGGCAACTGGTCCCATCACTCCTTGGCAAATGGAAGGAGGAAATGGAAAGAGTGACAGATTTTATCTTCCTAGGCTCCAAGATTATGGCAGACGGTGACTGTAGCTATGCAATTAAGAGACACTTGCTTCTTGGGAGGAAAGCAATAGCAAACCTAGACAACATTATAAAAAGCAGAGACATCACCCTACCGACAAAGTGCCGTATAGTCAAAGCTATGGTATTCCCAGTAGTAACCAATGTTTGTGAAAGTTGGACCATAAGGAAGGCTGAACGCTGAAGAATTGATGGTGTTGGAAAAGACTCTTAAAAGTCCCTTGGATGGTAAGAGGATCAAACCCAGTCAATCCTGAAGGAAATCAACCCTGAATATTCACTGGAAGGACAGATCCTGAAGCTTAAATTCAAATAATTTGGCCACCTAATGCGAAGAGAGCACTCATTGGAAAAGACCCTGATGCTGGCAAACATAGAAGGAAAAAGGAGAAGAGGACGACAGAAAACAAGATGGATACATAGCATCATCGAAACAATGAACATGAAGTTAAGCAAACTTCTGGAGGCAGTGGAGAACAGAAAAGCCTGGCGGGCTATGGTGCATGTATACACATGTATAGTCGGACAGGACTAAACTACTGAACAACAACAAAAGTCTATGTAGAACCAAATTGTTTTGTTGTTTTAAAAAGGCAGAATCCCCAAATACTTAAGGTATTCTAACATTTTTTGGGGAGAGATATTTTTAAGGCTCCGCTTGTATATACTGCAAGTATTCAGTAATTCAAAATTTGCCTAGAAAAAGGTGATGAATGAAAATAACCAAATTAGTGTCAAAAATGTAATTTGGTGGTTAAGCAACAGAGCAGCTAAAGTCTTGGTTTATCCAGACATCGTTCCTTTCAATGGATGTAAACATTCTGACTCTTGTTGAAGGCAATTCGGTGCATTTTTGGAATCAACAATATCTGCTGCAATAAAAACTCTCTTAGAAAAAGATCAGAGGACAGATGCAAAAGCAGCCGTATCAAAAACAGCGCCAATTCAGATCAATCAAGTAGACTCGATAATCTATGAGGGTCAACATTTATTTTTCCAGAGACCATGGGGAGAAAATATAAGCTATGACCTATGTGATCAATTACAAAAAAAAAAAAAACTGATACTAGAGAAGTTCACAATGTGGATCATACCAAAGTAGAGTAATATA
Organism: Glandirana rugosa; assembly: GCA_018402905.1. Taxonomy (NCBI): domain Eukaryota; kingdom Metazoa; phylum Chordata; class Amphibia; order Anura; family Ranidae; genus Glandirana; species Glandirana rugosa. The sequence continues at coordinate 1,255,965 of BLSH010129414.1, read as the reverse complement.
CCAGGAAAACAGTTTATTGAGGGCCCATGGCATCAGTAATTAACTTTAAAAGGCAAAGTATAGATACCTCTTTAACTCTTCTTCTCTGTTATCAAACCGAATCATTGGTTTAACCCTTTTATGCCAGAAGGTAAAACCCAGGGCCCTGCATTCACTATATCTGGTCTCCCAAAGGACACAGAACATGGAAATGCAATTATTTTAGTAAATCTAAACTTCTCAATTCATCAGTATATAGCAGTCTTGTGACTTCTATAAGTGTCTGGCCAAGCACTGGTTAAAGCTTGTAGGAGAAGTTTTCATTCTCCTCTGACTGTCCTATGAGGCTGCATGACTCCTGACCCTCAGTTTGAACTCTAGTAATACACACATAACTGAGCATGTGCAGAGTGCCTCCAAGGCTCTGCAGACAACTACTTAGTGCATCCAGGTAAATTGAATCATTTTTTCCCGAAAAAAATGCCATTTGTTTGGTGGTAAATGTTAATAGTATCTACTGATTTTTTTTTATTTTATTATCAGAGGAAAATAGGCTCAAAATAGTAAAAATTAGATATAAATTAGATTTTAGCTGTATATTTCATGCCATTACCATGACTTACCACTCACCCATTAAAAAAAACAACAAAATAAATTCCCCCGGGGCTAAGAAACATTAGTGTGCATTTTGTTGTTTTTTATCCTACCTAAAACACACTGAAACTGAATTTTGGAAAAGTTTTTTTTAATACTACCTAAACTACTATGACACTAAAGATTTATTTTTAATCATACCTAAAACATGCTGATCCTGACTTTGACCTTGACCATGACTCTGACCCTGACACTAATCTGATTTAGCTATTTTATCTTTATTTACTATGATTTATCTTTTTTTTACACACAGATTCTTTGTTTTGTTTTTGCTTGCATCTTTTCATCCTTCCCCATTAAGGACCAGTTCATACCAGAACGTGGTCCAGGAAACCCACATTCCGTGTGCAATTTCTGCACCGTGTTCCAAAGACACTGCAGTTGCAATCTTCATTGGGTGTCAATCAGTGGCGGCTGGCTAAATTTTAGGATGGGGGGGGCGCCGGACCCCACCCTTCCTTTTTGACCCCTCCCACTTCTCATAAGCCCACCCCTTATCGTTTCCACCCCTTGTGTCAGGAGTATACAGCCCAGCATCACCAGATAGGGTATACAACTTTACCAGATAGTGGTATATACAGCATCACCAGATAGGAGTATACAGTGTCACCAGATAGCAGTATACAGAGTCACCATATAGCAGTATATAGAGCCCCAGATAGCAGTATACAGAGTCACCATATATCAGTATACAGAATCACCATATAGCAGTATACTGGGTCACCATATATCAGTATACAGTCACCAGATATGGTATACAGGGTCCCACATAGCAGTATACAGGGTCCCAGATAGCAGTATACAGGGTCCCAGATAGGGTATACAGAGCCCCAGGTAGCAGTATAGAGGGTCCCAGGTAGCAGTATACAGAGCCCCAGGTAGCAGTATACAGAGCCCCAGGTAGGGTACACAGTCACCAGCCCCCCCCCCCCGAAGTTGGGACAAGTCCTGCACTTACCTCATCTAATACGTAGGCTGGTAGTGTTGCAGAGATCAGCATGTGGAAAGCAGGCTCAGAGTATGCAGAGGCAGTACTTGCAGAGAGCATGCTGACAGTGTGCTCGGTCAGAAGTCCCGGCGGAGTGCTGTGCTTGCATGAGTAATCACACAACCAGCACGTCCGCCGTAGTCCCGCCCCCGCCCACAGCATCCAATGACGGAAAGTTATTGGCTCTGATGGCTCAGGGGGCAGCCAATCAGACTATGTGTGTGCGCCTGTTCAGCGTACACACATAGACTTTAATTACTGACCAATCGGCTCACTACTTGCTGTCAGCTGACAGCAAGGAGCCGAGGAAAAAAAAAAAGAGAAGTCAATATACTGGCGCCTCCTGCAGGGGGGCCGGGGGCTGACTTTTTTTTTTCCTTCTCAGCGGCGGGGAGGCGGCGCCAAAGCGCCTCTTATATACCAGTCTCCGCTGGTGTCAATGTTAACTGAACTCCACCCACAATTGGAACTTCTGCTCATCTGATTCCTCCCCCTCCCTCCCTCTAGTGCCACATTTGGGTCTTTGAAAGGTATCCTGTCCCCACTTCCGGGAGTCCAGGCCACGGCAAACTACGCCAGCAGCTCGGCTCCCTCCTCCTCCCTCCCCTGCCGCTAGGCCATTAGGAGATAGGAGCGGAACCTCGCACATGCTAAGTAGGGTTCCAGTATGAAGCCGTAATGCTACACTGCCGGGTCCCCTTACCCGCAATGGCAGCGGCAGCAGCACCCAACAGCTGATGGTAACATCAGCTGCGGTGCCAAAATCGCTGGACTCCAGGACAGGTAAGTGTCCTATTATTAAAAGTCAGCAGCTCCAGTATGTGTAGCTGCTGGCTTTTATTTTTTGCAGGAAAGCGCAGACCTCCACTTTAATGCAACCCCAAATGCCAGTTGCAAAAACAGTGTGTTTGCCTGCACCGTAATCTGGTTACTGTGCATTTTTTTAAAGTAGTGCATGCACTATTTTTGTTGCAGTCCAATGTCATTTCAGCCAATTGCATTGTACCCAGATCTCATGTAAATTGCGCAAGAACGTACAGTGCGTTCCTGTACGATTCATGGTCTGAACTGGCTCTTAAGAAGTAGAAAGAGAGTAAGCGCTCATTTACATTTGCTTCAAAACAGGGCGTCAGGCAGGCTTTGTTAAAGCTCCCTTAACGCCAGTCAAAGCTCCTGTCACTAAATAAAATGGTTAGCTTACAGTCCTGTTTACTTTGCTTTGCTTCAGCTTTGCGTCAAAAATTATACCCCATGTAGCTTTAGACAGGCTTCAAAGCCTCTCCAATGCCTCCATAGAAGTCTATGAGGAAGCTTGTTTGAAGCTCGCTTGAAGCACCTGTGGCTTTTCAGAGGCTGTAATTCAGCTTTAACTTCACTTTGTTTTGGAGAAATTGCAGGCTTGAGATATCAACAAACACACAGGGCATCTGCCAAGCTTCAACAAGGCTTCAAAAGTGCATCACTGAGGCCTCGTTGAAGCCTTGTTGAAGCCTCACTGAAGCCCCTTCGAAGCACCGCCGAAAGCTTAAAAAACACATCATAAAAACTTGTTGAAGCTATATGAGCTTTAATGAGTGTTGAAGCAGAAGCAAGTGTAAACTAGCCCTAAAAGGAAGTTTTTTACTGACTGATCACTGTAATAGCCAAACATAAGCTATCACATTGATTAGGGTTGTCCCGATACCGATACTAGTATTGGTATCGTTGCCGATACCTAGCATTTGCACCAGTACTTGTACTCTTGCAAATGCTCCCGATGCCTCATCCGATACTTGGACACTAGGATGACCGGAGGAGGGGGGCTTAGCACAGAGGAGGACACAGGGGACACGGGGACACAGGGGACACGGGGGGGATACAGGGACACTCAGGGATGATCAGTGCAGCGGTGGGGGAAATTACAATCAGTGATCTCCCCTCCGCTGCATTCAGCTGCTTTATTGAAGGCCGCACAGGGAGAGTGTCCCTGTATCCTTGTCTGTGTCCTCCTCTGTGCTACTCCGTCCCCCCTCCTCCACTGGTTCCCGTGTCCACCTCTGTGTTCTCCTCCAGTCCCCCCCCCCCTCTGGTCCCGATCTGCACTCCCCTGGTCCCCCACCCTCTAGTCCCGATCTGTACTCCTCCCCCCCTTTGGTCCCGATCTGTACTCCCCTGGTCCCCCCCCTCCGGTCCCGATCTGTACTCCTCTGCCCCCCCTCAGTCCCGATCTGTACTCCCCTAGTCCCCCCCTCCGGTCCCGATCTGTCCTCCTCCGGTACCCCCCCTCCCCTCCGATCCCCTCTGTTCTCGCTTTGTCCTGGGATTGTTGAGGATGGAGAGCGGAGGAAAGAGCCAGTAAATCTGTTATTTACCGGCTCTTTCCTTTTCTGAATGAACAGAGTCAGTGACTCTGTCCATTCATAACTGAGCATTGTAAACTGTGTGTTATGATGTCTCAGTTTATGAATGGAGAGGAGCCGCTGTCTCCTCTTCATTCATCTTCAGTGCAGCTGAGAAAGGGACTGGGGAATCTCTATCCTCAGCCCCTTTCTCCCTGTCTCAAAGGGGAGATGTTGGGGGTCTGTTTAGACCCCTGACATCTCACCAAAGCCCCCCCAACAGGGGTGATAAAAAAAAAATTTAAAGTAAAATTGTAAAAATAATTTAAAAATAAAATAAAAAAACAATCGCATCGTCCACTTCCCCCCTCCCCCAAAAAAAGAAAGCATTGTAAAAAAACTATACATTGTAGAAAATAATAAGAAAATGAATTGTAAAAAATAAAATAGTGAAAAAAATGTTTAATTAAAAACTACTGACAGTCCACGCCTCATCAGCGCCACCTATCATTGCCCATCAGTGCTGCCTATCAGTACCACTGTCACATGACATTAAAAAAAGTATCGGTAATTGGTATCGGCAAGTACTTGAAAAAAAGTATGAGTACTTGTACTCGGTCTTAAAAAAGTGGTATCGGGACAACCCTAAAATTGATCATGTGATCGGGAGCCAGTTCTTCCAGCTCCAGGTTATTAATACAAGACCAGGAGCTGTTGGTAAGAATGCTGGTGCATATATATTAAGTGACTTAGAAGTGATGCCACATACAGTATCTCACAAAAGTGAGTACACCCCTCACATTTTTTGTAAATATTTTATTATATCTTTTCATGTGACAACACTGAAGAAATAACACTTTGCTACAATGTAAAGTAGTGAGAGTACAGCTTGTATAACAGTGTACATTTGCTGTCCCCTCAAAATGACTCAACACACAGCCATTAATGTCTAAACAGCTGGTAACAAAAGTGAGTATACCCCTAAGTAAAAATTTCCAAATTAGGCCCAATTAGCCATTTTCCCTCCCCAGTGTCATGTGACTCGTTAGTGTTACAAGGTATCAGGTGTGAATGGGGAGCAGGTGTGTTAAATTTGGTGGTATCGCTCTCACTCTCTCATACTGGTCACTGGGAGTTCATCATGGCACTTCATGACTAAAAGCTCTGTGGGTCTGAAAAAAATAATTGCTGATCTACATAAAGATGGACTAGGCTATAAGAAGATTGCCAACACCCTGAAACCGATCTGCAGCATGGTGGCCAAGACCATACAGCGGTTTAACAGGACACGTTCCAATCTGAACAGGCCTTGCCGTGGTCGACCAAAGAAGTTGAGTGCATATGCTCAGCATCATATACAGAGGTTGTCTTTGGGAAATAGACATATCAGTGCTGCCAGCATTGCTGTGGAGGTTGAAGGAGTGGGGGGACAGCCTGTCAGTGCTCAGACCATATGCCGCACACTGCATCAAATTGGTCTGCATGGCTGTCGTCCCAGAAGGAAGCCTCTTCTAAAGACGATGCACAAGAAAGCCCGCAAACAGTTTGCTGAAAACAATCAGACTAAGGGCATGGATTGCTGGAACCATGCCCTGTGGTCTGATGAGACCAAGATCAACGTATTTGGTTCAGATGGTGTCAAGCGTGTGTGGCGGCAACCAGGTGAGGAGTACAAAGTCAAGTGTGTCTTGCCTACAGTCAAGCATGGTGGTGGGAGTGTCATGGTCTGGGCTACATGAGTGCTGCCAGCACTGGGGAGCTACAGTTCATTGAGGAAACCGTGAATGCCAACATGTACTGTGACATACTGAAGCAGAGAATGATCCCCTCCCTTCGGAGATTGGGCCACAAGGCAGTATTCCAACATGATAACGACCCTAAACACACCTCCAAGACGACCACTGCCTTATTCTTTTCAATATTGTTATTGACGTTTTGCACAAACAAGAAACAAAAAAGAAAATGCAAGAGAACAAGCATAGAGCTGTATTATATCCTGTTATACATCGTACTTGAATTTTGCATTGGTAAACAAACATAGTCGGATAACTTTTGAGCCTTGGTCTCCTGCCTAAGTATTTGGCATATATACTGCCTCCACTCCCATGCACCCCATCCGGGAACACACTGTGCACTGGGGTGGAGGGCAATAGAGCCTGCCTTTTTCAGAATGTAAGTGGATACATATCCTCCAACCTAAACTCTAAGGGAGGGAAAATAGACACCCACATGTGTAGCAAGATAATGCAAAGATATATAAAAGAAAAGGCAAATTCAAGAGCGTTTACTCTTCACAAGTATTATAAAGTTGGCAGTAGTTTAGGAATAAGGAAAAAAATAAAGAAAAATAACAACCAGGCTCAGCAACAATGGATTGGGAGGCCAGCAAGTAACCAAGCCATGTCTGAAATTGCAATATGATTCATATAAAAAAAAATATGTGGGCCCATTCAAGTTTATGAGTATAGAGTCAGTTTCAAGGTGGAGAGAGATAGAGATAAGACAAGAAGAAAGTAGATAGATGAATAGAAAGAAAGAGAAGAGGGGAGAGAGGTTTGTTTGGAGGTTTGTGGTAAAAAATGTCGATACTTTCATCTAGGTTACGGTTCTAGGAAATGTGTAGGTGGTTGTGTGGATGGGAAATAGTCTAACCAGGGCTGCCAAATGTGCAAAAATTTGTCATGTTTATCGTTTAGGATCAACGTCACTTTTTCGTTCACCAAGGTACCATGCATCCGACCCTTCACTTCATCAAAGTTTAGAATAGGTGTTTTCCAGGCTTTGGCGAGCGTCTGTTTTGTAGTCAAGAATATATGGGTTGCAAGGGCCCGTTCTGATTTCGTAGCGCCTTCTATTGGTTTGTGTAGGAGTGCCTCCCAAGGGTCTTTTAGTAAATTCATGTGCAATACTGAATTGACCATGTTGTAGATTCTTATACATAGTCTTCTAACCCTAGGACATGTCCATCATATGTGCTTCATGTCACCCAAGTCTGAGCATCCCCTAAAGCATATAGGAGGGTATGAAGGGAGGCATTTAGAGATTCTAGCCAGAGTGAAGTACCACCGAGATAAAGTCTTAAAGGAATTTTGCAAGGTTATTACTTTAAGGGATTAACGGAATAAAGCCTCCCAGATTTTGTGCCAGGTCTCAGGGGTTTGCGTGGCGCCAAAATCCCTCTCCCAATTGGCACAGTAAGATGGAGAACGTGAGTTAAGGTTGTTCAGGATAGATGAATACAGTAGTGATATGAGACCTTGTGTTGTAGGGGACATTTGACATCTGGTCTCAAACGCTGTTGCGGTCATTGACCAGTGGTGATTTTTAGTCAGAGATTCCAACTGATGGTGGATTTGGAATTAATGAAATATTTCTGAGTCTGGAATATCATATGTATCTTTAAGGAACTGAAAGTAAGGATGCTTCGGGAAGACAGTACAGATCGAACCGTCACCAGGCCTCTGTTATACCACCAGAGATAGCTCCGGGGATTTTCCAAACCCGGGGGGAAATAAAGGGCAGTTGAATAATTCAAGAAGGGGAAGATGCGGCGATATCAATTGGGCAGAGTATTTTATAGAATCCCATACTGCGAGAGTGTGAGACAGGACAGGATTCAGAGGCTTTGGACGTAGCTGGGGCGGAAGCCAAGATAAAGTAGAAAGTGGGACCGGGTCGGTATCTATTACGTCGATAAGGATCCAGATAGGTGCGGCCTTTCCCGCGAATAATTGTGTTAGAGGAGCTATCTGAGCCGCTTTGTAGTAATGAGTGATGTTCGGCATTCCTAGCCTTCGCTGAGACTTGGGTCTATAGAGTAAATTTCTGTTCAGTCTTTGTTTAATTGGACCCCAAATAAACTTGAAGAGGAGATGCTGCAGTGAGCGTAAGATATGCGGGGGAACCAAAACAGACAAAACCCGAAAGGGATATAACAGTTTTGGCAGGAGGGTCATTTTCACCGCATGTATGTGCCCCATCCAGGAGATATGTCATTTGTTCCGTGACTCTAATAGCCGAGATGTCAGTCAGATGAATGGGGGATAATTGGCGCCATACAAGGCCGAGTACGTCGGGGTAAGTACGATTCTGAGATAAGGAATGGTATTGGCCCATTGAACGGAGAATTGGGTTTTCACCTGCTGGAGGGTAGTATCTGGCAAAGAAACATTTAACGCCAGGGATTTGACCTGGTTTATATAAAGACCCGACAGAGAAGAAAAGCCATTCAACAGGGAAATCAAGTTGGTCAGCGTGATATGTGGGGATGTGATATACATCAAGATGTCATCAGCAAACATAGATAACTTATAATGCACGCCGGCCAACTCAAGACCCCCGATGTCTGGGCTTGAGGGGATTTGTGCAGCCAGAGGTTCAAAATGTTCTAAATGTATCGATGTTAAGGAGCGAGATAGGGTGAAAGTTAGCCCAGGATTGGGGGTCCCGATCTGGCTTGGGAAGCATCACAATAGAGGCCTGTAACATAGTCTTGGATAGGTGTTCTCCCTTCCTAAGGCTGTTTAAAAAGAGGTAAGGTAAGGGACTGCTATATCCGAAAGCTTTTTATAGAAAGCGGCCGTAAATCCGTCTGGACCCAGTCGCTTATGAGACTTTAGGTCCTTAATAACAAGTCGCACCTCTCGCTCCGTGATGGCAGCCCCCAAGGATTCCTGGTGAGCCAGCCTCAGGGGCAGAAGGGATGACTCATCAAGGAAAGAGGAGAGATCCGAGGGAGGTGGATCTTTTGGAGAAGAATGACGTTTCGAAAAATGGTATCAAAAGTCCTCCAAAATGTTGACCGAGTTAGACGTGTGAACTTGGAATCTAGTTCTGAGAGAGAGAGCAGGTCGCCTGGGGGCAAAAGAGTTCAGTTTGTTTGCTAGCATGGTGCCGGGTTTGTTGCCATTGGCATATCATTTTTGTTTAGCCCACCGAAGATGAAGCTCAGCTCTCTCTGTCAGACATAAATCAAGGTCTCCCCGCAGCCGATCCACCTGAGCTCTATTGCGCTTATTTGAATTCTGTTTCAGTAGGACAGTGGCCATGTCTAACTCGGATTCCAGTCAGGAAATCTGAGCTTGTCTTTCTTTCTTAAGGCGGAAGGTGTGCTGGATTAAGTGGCCCCGTATTACTGCCTTGTAGGCTTCCCACAAAGTGACTGGGGATTGGACTGAACCTTTGTTGAGTCAGAAATACTCGACAGAGCGGAGTCGCAGCTCCTCCAAAAGGGAGGATTGGGTTAGTAAAGAATCGTTCAGACACCATCAGGACGAAGAAGGTTTGAGCACAAACGAATTGCAGGTGATGAAAATGGGATCATGGTCAGACCAGGGGACTGTCAGGATATTGGCAGATACAGTAGGACCTGAGGGATTAGCTGTCTAGGAACTAGCACATGGTCAATTCAGGAATAACTTGAGTGTGGATGAGAGTAATGTGTGTAATCCCTAGTAATGGGATGTAGTTTCCTCCAGATGTCTACCAGGTAGAGTTGAGCGAACACCTGGACGTTCCAGTTCGGAGAGTACGAACGAACTTTGGGAAAAAGTCCGGACTTGCCCGAACTTTATCCTGGACCCCGAACCCCATTAAAGTCAATGGGGACCCAAACTTTTAGGCACAAAAATGGCTGTAACAAAGTCCTGGCAAGTGCTAGAGGGCTGCAAAAGGAAGTAAAATGGGGGTAAGAGTAGGGAAAGTGCCCTACAAAAAAATGGGGATAGGGAAAATAAATTAAAATCAAATAAAATAAAAAAATGGGAAGGGGGGGTGGATGTGGAGTAGGAGCCTAGAGGTTGACTAGGCCATGACCGTGGCAGTGTAGGTGGAAGTGCCGGTGGTCGAGGAGGAGGTAGCCAACACTGTTTTTTTTTGTTTGTTTATAATTGGGGTAGCCCCCAAAATATTGAGGCCTATTCAAAAAAACAAGTATACGAATGGCTGTGTGAGTCCGGTCTAAATGTTTATTCTGCACAAGGCACAGACAAGTCTTGTGGGATCCATGTCTGGTTCATTTTAATAAAGGTTAGCTTGTCCACGTTGGCTGTGGACAGGCCGGCTGCGCTTGTCTGTGATAACGCCCCCTGCCGTGCTAAACACACGTTCAGACAATACACTGGCTGCAGGGCAGGCCAGCACCTCCAAAGCATAAAGGGCAAGCTCAGGACATGTGGCCAATTTGGAGACCCAGAAGTTGAATGGGGCAGACTCATCAGTCAGTATGTGTAGGCGTGTGCACACATACTCTTGCACCATGATGCTGAAATGCTGCCTCCTGCTAAGACGTTGTCTATCGGCTGGTGGTGCTGTTTGTTGTGGCGGGCTACTGACAAAGCTTTGCCACATTTCGGCCATGCTAACCCTGCCTTCTGAGGTGCTAGCGGTGGCACAGCTGCATTGGTGGCCTCTTCCTCCTCCTCCTCCTCTGCCTTCGCCTTGTGCTTCCACTGAGCCCCCGGTGTCATTTGGGAATGCCCTCAGTAGCGCCTCTACCAGTGTGCGCTTGCAGTCGCGCATCTTCCTCTCACACTCCAGTGAGGGAATTAAGGACGGCACATTGTCCTTGTAACGGGGATCCAGCAGGGTGGCCACCTAGTAAACAGAAGAAGTTACAATGTGGGCAACTTGGCTGTCGTTGCGCAGGCACTGCAGCATGTAGTCGGCCATGTGTGCCAGGCTGCCCACAGGCAAAGACAAGCTGTCCTCTGTGGGAGGTATATCATCTGTGTCCTCTGTATCCCCCCAGCCACGATCCAGTGATGCCCACGAGCTGCGTTGGGTGCCACCCTGCTGCGATTCCTCCTCCTCCTCATCTTCCTCATCCTCCAGAACTGTGCCCTGGCTTGAATATTTTTGACCTGGCCTATGCTGGTGCAGGAACCCACCCTCCGAGCCACTTGCGAATGACTGGCCTGATAACCGTGGAAATGACCCCTCTTCCTCCTCCTCCTCCTCCTCATCCTCTTGTGCCACATCCTCTTCCATCATGGCCCGAAGTGTTTTTTCAAGGAGACATAGAAGTGGGATAGTAACGCTGAGAACAGCGTCATCGGCACAGGCCATGTTGGTGGAGTACTCAAAACACCGCAATACACTACACAGGTCTCGCATGGAGGCCCACTCATTGGTGGTGAAGTGTTGCTGTTCCGCAGAGCGACTGATTCGTGCGTGCTGCAGCTGAAACTCCACTATTGCCTGCTGCTGCTCGCACAGTCTCTCCAGCATGTGCAAGGTGGAGTTCCACCTTGTGGGCACGTCGCATATGAGGCGGTGAGCGGGAAGGCCAAAGTTCCACTGCAGCGCAGACAGGCGAGCAGCAGCAGGGTGAGAACGCCGAAAGTGCGCACAGACGGCCCGCACTTTATGCAGCAGCTCTGACATATCTGGGTAGTTTTTTAGAAAATTCTGCACCACCAAATTCAGCACATGCGCCAGGCAAGGGATGTGCATCAAACCGGCTCGGCCAGAGCCGCTACGAGATTTTGGCCATTGTCGCACACCACCAGGCCGGGCTTGAGACTCAGTGGCAACAACCACTCATTGGTCTATTGTTCAGTGCCCATCCACAGCTCCTGCGCAGTGTGGGGTTTATCCCCCAAACATATCAGTTTTAAAACAGCCTGCTGTCATTTCCCCCTGGATGTGCTGATGTTGGTGGTGAAGGTGTGATGAGCGGATGAGTAGGTGGTCGAGGAGGAGGAAGCGCAGTAGGAGGAGGAAGCAACAGGAGGCAAAGAGAAATGCCCTGCAATTCTCGGTGGTGGAAGGACATGAGCCAAATGGCTAGCCGGCTCAGGCCCACCCACCACTACATTTGCCCAGCGTGCAGTTAGCGAGATATAGCGTCCCTGCCCGTGCTTACTGGTCCATGTATCAGTGGTTATGTGGACCGTGCCATAGATGGTGTTGCGCAGTGCACACTTGATCTTGTCCCCGACTTGTTTGTGCAGGGAAAGGATGGCTCGCCTGGAAAAGTAGTGGCGGCTGGGAACCACGTACTGTGGGACAGCCACCGTCATCAGGTTTTTGAAACGGTCCGTGTCCACCAGATGGAATGACAGCATTTCAAAGGCCAGGAATTTTGAAATGCTGGCATTCAGGGCCAGGGATCGCGAGTGGGTAGGGGGGTACTTCCTCTTTCTCTCCAGTGTTTGGGAGATGGACAGCTGTAAGCTTCCATGGGACCATGTGGAAATGCTTGGGGACGGTGGCGGACATGATGGCGTTGCTGTCATATCATCTGTTTGCTAGGTGGCAGGTGGCACTGTCGCTGTAGAGGTGGAGGAGGAGGCCGAGGCAGCAGCAGAAGAGGAAGCAGGAAGAGCTTGAGACCTTTCTTGGATTTTGAGGTAATTATTCCATTGCAGCTTGTGCCTTGAATTTAGATGCCTGGTCATGGGGGTTGTGCTCAGGTTTAGAACATTTATGCCCCGGCTCAGGCTATCATTGCACAGCTTGCAAACCACTTGTGTCTTGTCGTCAGCACATTGTCTGAAGAACTGCCACGCGGGGGAACGCCTTTGGTGTGCTAGGTCCCTGGGTGCGGTGGGTAGTAGCAGGCCTACTGTCTAGGGGACGCTCGATCCGCTTTTGCAACCTGCTTCCTCTTTTGCTGTGCTGGTGCCTCTGTGCGACCACCACCTCTTCCTCCAAACTCCACACGTCACTCACATGACCCTCATTCCATGTGGGGTCTAGGACCTCATCATCCTCCACATCATCTTCCACCCACCCTTCACCACTGCCCTCGTTGTCAGTCTGCACACTGAGGCAAGCTCCAGCAGTTGGCACCTGTGTTTCGTCATCATCAGAGATGTGCTGCACTGGTGTTTCCATGTCCTCATCCTGCAACAGAAGTGGTTGGGCATTGGTGCACTCAATGTCTTCCACTTCTGTGGCAGCGCTATATGGATGGCCCACGGAAAGCACACCAGGAGAGTCATCAAAAAGCATAATAGTCTCTTGCAGGACTTGGGGCTCAGACTGCTTGGCTAATTAACAAGGAGCTGAGGTGAAAGACAGATGGCCATGGGGTTCAGGTGCCAACTCTGAGCTTTCATCAAGGGACCGGGAGGGAGACAATGTGAGGGAACTGGAGGCATTGTCAGCCACCCAATCTACTATCGCCTGTACAGGCGGTTCACTTGTTACAAATATCTGACTTACGAACGACTCCTACTTACAAACGGAGGGAGACAACAGGAAGTGAGAGGAAATCTACCCATAGGAAGGGAAATTCACTCCTGTAAGAGTTATTATGGGAAAAAGGTGTCTCCACTGATGCTTTATCACCAAGGTTTGTTTCCACAAAAACCCAAAATTTTCAAAATCCAATTATCACTGGGACAGGACGTGAGGTGAAATCTTCTGAACAGAAACATAGACAGCAAAACAAACATTACAGGGGTGTTACCCCTTCCCTATGTTATCCAAAAATTGTAAAAATAGTTTTTTTGGCTGAAGCTACACTTAAAAAATGTACCTGTTCCGACTTACAAACAAATTCAACTTAAGAATAGAGTTGAGCGAACCTCTGGAAGTTCGGGTTCTGCTGGTCCGTCCGAACTTCGGGACAAAGTCCGGGTCCGGGTCCGGACGGAACCCGAACGATCGCACGCTCCAAGCGAGTTGAGATAAGAATTCAACTTAAACAAACATTCAGCCTTGTCCATGTAAAAAATTCACATCGAAGTCGGTTTTTTTGATAAAAATGTTAAAAACCTATTGTATCCCTTCCCCATTGTGGGGACATTACAAACAAAACGACAGATACAAAGACAAGTCTTCTAAAGTGGAGTGCAGGACAGGGTCACTATTAACCTAAAACTTTTAAAACCCAAAAACACCTTTGTTTGGAACCACTATTTCGTAGTCACCTCTGTGGAAAAAGGGTATTATTGAGAATGT
>BLSH010129414.1:1198438-1238695 GCA_018402905.1 Glandirana rugosa | reverse complement strand
TGGGGGGTGATTAGAGGCATAAGTGGGTGTGCTGGGGGGTGATTAGAGGCATAAGTGGGTGTGCTGGGGGGTGATTAGAGGCATAAGTGGGTGTGCTGGGGGGGTGATTAGAGGCATAAGTGGGTGTGCTGGGGGGTGATTAGAGGCATAAGTGGGTGTGTTGGGGGGGGGGTGATTAGAGGCATAAGTGACTTGCGACCGGGCTCCGAGGAAAGGGCCCTGCCAGGGGGGCCCTTCATGGTTTCTTGCATCGGGGCCCTGAGGGTTCTAGTTACGCCACTGGTACACAGTAGTGGAGTATAGCCTGAATTAGTCAAACAAATCAATTCTATAACAAGAAATAGAAATCTCCACGGTTACGTCTCTCTTCAAACATATTAGGTTGAAGTGACGCATGTTTTAGTAAGCAGTCAATATCCAGGTAGATAAGGTTTTGTGTATGTGGGACCTGAGTTTTACGCATAATACAATATAAAAGACAGCATAAACACTGATAGGAAGATAGTCGGAGATAAGCAAGTCAGAGCTTTTGTGAGAGGAAAAAAAAAAAAACACAAAAAGGAGGATATACATAGGTATGTATATAAATTTCCAGGAGTCACAAATAGGGAGTATAATGAGATGGACCATGTGGATAGACTTGTGAAAATGTCAAACTGGTACTCATGGGCAATGGTTCATTAGGGCCTACATCCAGGCAGGTGGGGTCACCGGTTCAGTCCAGAAGGGCAGATGATAGAAAGCCCATTAAGTGGAGAGTGCCCTCTCTTGTGCACAACGAATGCCATGGTTCAACTCCTCTCCTATCCCCTAGCACAAGGGGAAGAAAAGGAGCGTAGAACCCTCCACGATGGGATATATTAGTCAAAGGGGCATTGATCAACCATCCGCAGGAGAGTGGAACGCCTGGGAATGAAGAAACTGAAGAGCTTGCGACTTCTAAGAGCTGGATTTTTTAGTACGCTGAGCCTGTCCAGCCTGCAAGGATTGCGGAGGCCGCTGTGCTGGTGGAGCAGAAGCTGCTTGGGAACTCAGCTCAGCAGGAACTTCCAGGCCGATGGCTTGAAGGTGGCGTCGGAGCTGTGAGAAGGAAGAAGCCTCATAATGGTCTTCACAGTAGTCAAATTGCAAGTTAAAAGGGAACCCCCACCAATATTTAATATCCTGAGCTTGTAAAATTTGCAGGAGGGGTTTGAGTGCTCAGCGCCTCACGATAGATGATTGCGCTAAGTCAGAGTAAATCTGATACGGGTGTCCTTGAAACTTCAGGGAATGGGAGCCTCTGGAAGCTCGCATCACTGCCTCCTTAGTGCAGTAGAAATTAAATTTTAGAATGATGTCCCAAGGAGGGCCATCTTGGAGCCTGCGGGTTACTACTCTATGGACCCTGTCCATTTCCAGCTGTTCTGGGGGGGTGGCTGGAACAAGCTCCTGCAGTAAAGCCAGAACAGCACCTTGCAAGTCAGTAATGGACTCTGGGAGCCCCCTGATTCTAATGTTACCTCGTCTGGCCCTGTTTTCTGCATCTTCCAATTGGGAGAGTAGTGTGGTTATCTCATTCTGCAGCTCCTCCAAATCTGTTTCATGAGCATCCAGGACTGTTGTAACCGCGTCCAGTCTGGTTTCAGAAAGTGCAGTGTGCTGACCCAGTTCTTTCAGGTCCTTTTTAAAGTATGCTGAGAGTTTATTTGCGACAGTAGTAAGCTCTTCACACACTATGCCCCTGATCTTGTCAAGTCATGAGGTGTCAGCTTCCTCTGATGAGTGCAGATATGAGGGAAATTGATGAAAGCTGTCACAGGAGCCTTCAGAATTAGATAGGGAGGGCCGTGCTGTCTCATCCTTAGGCGGGCTCTGGGCCTTCTTGGCTGTGGTGCGGGCTGAGGTCCTGTGCGGGCATAGTCTTGCCTTTGTCTGGGGGAGCCATAGCTCGGGGTGAAGAGCAGGAAATCCCGCAAACCCTGAGTCACGGGTGTCCGCTCGTTATAGCTGCAAGGAGGCATGGAAGTTCGCCCGGGGTGTGCAGAGCTAGGCTAGACAGCGGCCATCCGGGTCTGCTTCGCACATGCGTCCCCACCACTGCCTTGTTAAAGAAGTCTGGCCAAGCATGTCTCCAGACCTAAACCAGATTGAGCATCTGTGGGCCATCCTCAAACGGAAGGTGGAGGAACGCAAGGGGTCTAGCATCCACCAGCTTCATGATGTCATCATGGAGGAGTGGCAGAGGATTCCAGTGGCAACCTGTGAAGCTCTGGTGAACTCCATGCCCAAGAGGGTTAAGGCAGTGGTGGAAAATAATGGTGGACACACAAAATAGTGACACTTTGGGCTCAATTTGAACATTTTCACTTAGGCACTTAGGTTAGTGTCATTTCTTAAGTGTTGCCACATGAAAAGATATAATAAAATATGTACAAAAATGTGAGGGGCGTACTCACTTTTGTGAGATACTGTATATAGGGTACGTTGGCGTGAATGGTTTAATCATCACTGTCACTTGCACTTCACCCTATTAACTGGCTGAAGCGAGTATCCACTTCAAGCAAAGTGGCTTGATCCACTACAAACTCTAGCTTGAATGAAGTATTTCTCACATTTTTAGTAATCATGCCATTATATATAGTATACTGTGTATATATATACAGAGTACATATAGAGTACACCTCTCACATTTTTGTAAATATTTTATAATATGTTTTCATGTGACAACACTGAAGAAATGACACTTTGCTACAATGTAAAGTAGTGAGTGTACAGCTTGTATAACAGTGTAAATTTGCTGTCCCCTCAAAATAACTCAAAACACAGCCCTTAATGTCTAAACTGCTGGCAACAATAGTGAGTACACGCCTAAGTGAAAATGTCCAAATTGGGCCCAAAGTGTCAATATTTTGTGTGGCCACCATTATTTTCCAGCACTGCCTTAACCCTCTTGGGCATGGAGTTCACCAGAGCTTTACAGGTTGCCACTGGAATGCTCTTCCATTCCTCCATGACAACATGACGGAGCTGGTGGATGTTAGAGACCTTGCGCTCCCCCACCTTCCATTTGAGGATGCCCCACAGATGCTCAATAGGGTTTAGGTCTGGAGACATGCTTGTCCAGTCCATCACCTTTACCTTCAGCTTCTTTAGCAAGGCAGTGGTCGTCTTGGAGGTGTGTTTGGGGTCGTTATCATGTTGGAATACTGCCCTGCGGCCCAGTCTCCGAAGGGAGGGATTATGCTCTGCTTTAGTATGTCACAGTACATGTTGGCATTCATGGTTTCCCTCAATGAACTGTAGCTCCCCAATGCCAGCAGCAATCATGCAGCCCCAGACCATGACACTCCCACTACCATGCTTGACTGTAGGCAAGACACACTTGTCTTTGTACTCCTCACCTGGTTGCCACCACACGCGCTTGACACCATCTGAACCAAATAAGTTTATCTTGTTCTCATCACACCACAGGGCATGGTTCCAGTATTCAATGTCGTTAGTCTGCTTGTCTTCAGCAAACTGTTTGTGGGCTTTCTTGTGCATCATCTTTAGAAGAGGCTTCCTTCTGGGACGACAGCCATGCAGACCAATTTGATGCAGTGTGCAGCGTATGGTCTGAGCACTGACAGGTTGACCCCCCCACCCTTTCAACTTCTGCAGCAATGCTGGCAGCACTCATACGTCTATTTCCCAAAGCCAACCTCTGGATATGACGCTTTGTGCGTGCACTCAACCTCTTTGGTCAACCATGGCAAGGCCTGTTCTGAGTGGAACCTGTCTTGTTAAACCACCTTATGGTCTTGCCCACCATGCTGCAGCTCAGTTTCAGGGTCTTAGCAATCTTCTAGGCCTAGGCCACCTTTATGTAGAGTAACAATTCTTTTTTTCAGATCCTCAGAGAGTTCTTTGCCATGAGGTGCCATGCTGAACTTCCAACACACCTGCTCCCCATTCACAGCTGAGACCTTGTAAAACTAATGAGTCACATGACACTAGGGAGGGAAAATGGCTAATTGGGCCCAAATTGGACATTTTCACTTAGGGGTGTACTCACTTTTTTTGCCAGTGGTTTAGACATTAATGGCTGTGTGTTGAGTTATTTTGAGAGGACAGCAAATTTACACTGTTATACAAGCTGTACACTCACTACTTTACATTGTAGCAAAGTGTCATTTCTTCAGCGTTGTCACATGAAAAGATATAATAAAATATTTACAAAAATGTGAGGGGTGTACTTTTGTGAGATACTGTATACACACACACACACACACACACACACACACACACACACACACACACACACACACACACACACTGATCAGCCATAACATTATGAACACCTAACATAACCCATTGAGGCATGAACTCAACTAGACCTCTGAAGGTATGCCGTGGTATCTGGCACCAAGCCCTCAGTAGCAGATCCTTTAAGTCTTGTAAGTTGCAAGGTGGGGCCTCCATGAATCAGACTTGTTTATCCGGCACATCCCACAAATGTGCTATTTGATTAAGAACTGGAGAATTTGGAGGCCAAGTCAGCACCTCCAACTTGTTGTTGTGTTCCTCAAACCATTCTTGAATTTATTATACAAGGCCAACTTCTTCCATCGCTCCATGGTCCAGTTCTGATGCATATGTGCTATCGCAGGATCTTTTGGCTGTGGACACAGGTCAGCATGGGCAACCAGTTCAGTCTGCCACAACACACCCCATACACAACAAGCTGTAATGCACTGTGTGTTCTGATACCTTTGTACTGGACCCACATTAACTTTTTCAGCAATTTGAGCTGCAGTATCTCTTCTATTGGATCGGACTTCACAGGCCAGCCTTCGCTCTCCACGTGCATCAATGAGCCTTGGCTGCCCATGACCCTGTTGCCAGTTTTCCTGCCTAGAACCACTTTTGGAATGTCCTGACACCCTCAGATTGGGAACATCCCACAAGAGCTGTAGTTTTGGAGATGCTCTGATCCAGTCACCTAGCCATTACAATTTGACCCTTACGCTTCCCCATTTTTTGCTGCTTTCAACACATAAGCTTCAGTGACAACATGTTCACTTGCTGCCTAATATATCCCACACACCTTAAAATGCCATTGAAAGAAGATAGTCCATGTCATTCACTTTACCTGTGAGAGGTCATAACGTTATGGCTGATCGGTATATATATATATGCTGTATATATAAAATCTACCTATGGCTGCTGGATTATGCAGTGCTCTGGTCTTAATCAGTAATATGTACAGCTGGAGCATTCAAAGACAGAACCTCTCTACTGACAACTGGAGCAGCTGCTGGCGTTTATATTAGCCCTGGTTTCCATGGCAACTCAACCGTTAATATCATACAATACCTTCCTGATTCTGATGGCATGTGATCAAATTTTAGACTACACACTGTGAATTCATTTAAAAAGTACCCACTCAATTGTTTTAAATAAAAATGGTCTGTGTTCCACATAGCGAGGCACCACTCCGATTCCCCGCTCGTTCCAACTGTCAGCAGATATCTGAACCTTTGATTTTCCTTTGTTCCTGTGGGCAACACAGAACCAAAATATCTCCTGAAAGAGCTTCTCTGGTGGCAATTAATTAGATTTTGTCTTTATGTTTTCAGTAAAAAAAGTAGAATCTGACTGGTAATTATGGAAAAAAAGAACTGTACTTCTGTAACACGCTCATATGGATGAGGCCTACAGTTCAAATTAAAGGCAATCTTCATAAAGATGACTGGTATATAAAATAATGAGGACAGGTCCTAAACGAATCTCGCAAAAGATTAAAGTAATAGCATCACAAAAGGGGGATTCTCACAGCTAATAAGAAGGCTCTGTAATACAATGCAGGATTACTGACAAATGGTTAAAGACAACAGACAAGCACCTCAGCACAAGAATCGAAAGGCGAATGTCAGTTTAAGGGTTTTCCTATTCACTTGATGCCAACGTTTATCACAGTCTTACATGGGGCTACATGAAACAGAACACAAAAAGTTTCAGCTTCCAGTGTTCCAACTATCTGTCCACACAGCTATTTAGGCCAGCGTGGCGTGTTCCATTGCCACCTCTAGCCTCCATCTGTGTGTGTCTCTCTCTCTTCTGCTCTCTTCTGTGTCTTCTGCATTGGTAGCCCCCCTGTGATGGACCGCTTGGCACTCCTCTTGGGTGCTTTCGTTAGCATACAGCTTCCTCCAGTCTGGAACCAGGTATTATAGCTCAATATTGCACCCAAGGAGAGTTTTGTGTTTACAAAAATTCTGAAAGATATTGTACATGTTTAACATGTAGACAGTCTCATGCTCGTTGCACTCTGCAGGAGTCTGGCCGCGGCTCGGACGGACTCGATCTCCGCCAGCGAGCCGCGATTGCCTAGCAGAGAAGAAAAACGGGGAAACGCCGATGTAGCCATGGCGGTTCTCCGCTCTGTCAGGCAGCATGTAAGAGATCTACTGATCCCTGTCACTTGTGATTTTTTTTACCAAAAATATGAGGAAGAATATAAATCAGCCAAAGCCGATGAATAAATTAGTTTTTTTTTTATATGTTTTTGGATGTATTTTAGCAAAACGTAAGAAATATTGTTTTTTTTGCAAAATTGTCGCTCTTTTTTTGTTTATAGCGGTGATCAGAAATGACGCAGAGGGGACCAAATACCACCAAAAGAAAGCTCTATTTGTGGGAAAAAAAGGACTCAAATTTTGTTTGGGTACAACGTCGCACGACCACGCAATTGTCAGTTAAAGCGATGCAGTGCTGAATCGCAAAAAGTGCTCTGGTCCTAACGTGGGAAATCCTTCCGGTCCTTAAGTGGTTAATGAGGATGGTTGTATACCCTTAAAATATACACAGTGAAATGACTAGCCTAGGGTTATACACAGAGATTAAACAAATCCTTCTCTATAAGTTGTACCTGTTTACCTGCAGCCCTCTCTTCTCTATAGCTAGTCAAAGTATTTAAATGTTAGCACAAATGCTATGTAAAGATTTGTGCTATCACTGATCTTACCTATATATGAGGTATTCACTCCCCCCTTCACATAGCTCTAGTACTGCCTTTGTTTTTGTGTGTTTTTGTTTTTATGTAGTTGTGCACTATTTGAAACTAGCAGCTACTGGTCTACCCATCTTAAACTCTTTCCATACAGAACAAACGCGTGTTCAACATGTATTCACAGTCATCAAAATTACCATTGCCAGAGTCTGGAAACCTCCATCCTGAGCTTCCAAACTGTTAAACACAGTCTATGAGATATATCTAACAATATCTTTTTACAAATATGTATGAGATTTAGTTTATGTACAGTATCTCACAAAAGTGAGTACACCCCTCACATTTTTGTAAATATTTTATTCTATCTTTTCATGTGACAACACTGAAGAAATGACACTTTGCTACAATGTAAAGTAGTGAGTGTACAGCTTGTATAACAGTGTAAATTTGCTGTTCCCTCAAAATAACTCAACACATAGCCATTAATGTTTAAACTACTGGCAACAAAAGTAAGTACACCCTTAAGTGAAAATGTCCAAATTGGACCCAAAGTGTCACTATTTTGTGTGTTAACCATGATTTTCCAGCACTGCCTTAACCCTCTTGGGCTTGGAGCTCACCAGAGCTTCACAGGTTGCCACTGGAGTCCTCATCCACTCCTCCATGATGACATTGCGGAGCTGGTGGATGTTAGTGACCTTGCGCTCCTCCACCTTCCATTTGAGGATGCCCCACAGATGCTCAATAAGGTTTAGGTCTGGAGATATGCTTGGCCAGTCCATCACCTTTACCTTCAGATTCTTTAGCAAGGCAGTGGTTGTCTTGGAGATGTGTTTGGGGTCGTTATCATGTTGGAATACTGCCCTGCGGCCCAGTCTCCGAAGGGAGGGGATCATGCTCTGCTTCAGTATGTCACAGTAATTGTTTGGCATTAATGGTTCCCTTAATGAACTGTAGTGTATGGTCTGAGCACTGACAGGTTGACCCCCCACCCCCCCTTCAACCTCTGCAGCAATGCAGGCAGCACTCATATGTTTATTTCCCAAAGACAACCTCTGGATATGACGCTGAGCACGTGCACTCAACTTCTTTGGTTGACCATGGTGAGGCCTGTTCTGAGTGGAACCTGTCCTGTTAAACCTCTATATGGTCTTGGCCACTGTGCTGCAGCTCAGTTTCAGGGTCTTGGCAATCTTCTTATAGCCTAGGCCATCTTCATGTAGAGCAACAATTCTTTTTTTTAGATTATCAGAGAGTTCTTTGCCATGAGGTGCCATGTTGAACTTCCAGTGACCAGTATGAGAGAGTGAGAGCGATAACACCAAATTTAACACACCTGCTCCCCATTCACACCTGAGACCTTGTAACACTAATGGGTCACATGACACTGGGGAGGGAAAATGGCTAATTGGGCCCAATTTGGACATTTTGCCTTACGGGTGTACTCACTTTTGTTGCCAGCGGTTTAGACATTAATGGCTGTGTGTTGAGTTATTTTGAGGGGACAGCAAATTCACACTGTTATACAAGCTATACACTCACTAATTTACATTGAAGCAAAGTGTCATTTCTTCAATGTTGTCACGTGAAAACATATAATAAAATATTTACAAAAATGTGAGGGGTTTTTATCCCTTAATTATTGACCTATTATGATGCAAATTATTATAAAACATAGTCCCTATTATGACACATTTTTTATTCATACATACTGTATATTTTAGTTTAGAAAGATTTTGCATCAGGAGGGTCTTTTTTGTGTTTTTTTAAAAAAATATTTTTATATTCTGTATTTTAGTTACATATTAACTTATTATGTGTTAAAAGAGAAGTATGGGAATTAAAAAACTAAACATTTATACTCACCTAGGTGGATGCAGTATAGGTCCATTGCTGCATCTGTCCCCCACCACCTCTAAGACTGAGAACTGAGTGATCAAAGACCGCTGATTGCTTAGTTGTCAATCTTCAGTGAGCAGAGAGCTGGTGACTGTCAGCAACCCGCTCTTGGCTCTGCCCCTCCAGCGCTCACTGGAACACTGGGCTGTAGTGGAGGGGGCCGGAGCAGCTGGATCAGGCTCTCAGCTGTACATTGAGAGGCTGAGCTAGCTGCCAGTCAGGCACCTGTGTGGATACCGACTTTAAAAAACTAAGTGCACTGCTGTTACCCACTGGAGAAGTAATGCCAAATTAACTTTGTTAATTAAATACAAGTACACCAACCTAGGGTGGTCCTGAGGGTGCACAAAAAAGTTACACGGTGACACGTCCTAAATTACATACTGAAAATTATCTTAGTGTTGCTCCTATTCTCCTATTTAAGTACTGAAATTTTGTAAGTGATGCATACTTTCTATTCAGTTTTTTTTTACCAACGTGTGTCAATACATTGATAAGTGTATAATTATTGCTGTATTTATATTATTTAGTAACTATACTCTGGCTCCTGAAGAAGCATTAATTTACTAAACATGTTGAGCTACATCAAGCTCATCTTCTGGATGCCAAGTTAAATCTGGACTCCACCGCATTCCAAGTATTCGCTGGTGTCACATTTTTACAGTGGGGTCCATTGAGCCCACATTAAGCAATAGTTTATAATCTTGATGTTTTTGATATATTATTTCTTTTATATTGTTCATACTTATATTTTTACTTACTTGTGTAATCTAATAAAATTGTAATTTTAAAATATATGGTGGCTTCAAAGTCCATGTTTTCCCCCAAAAGAGCTTTGGCCCTACTTTACTTTAACTGCCAAGTGTTTTATTGTTTCCTTAGATTGTATTGCATCACTACACATATAATGCTAATCATTTTTAATAACAATCATTTTTTTATCATATTTATTCATTCTTTTTTTTTTTTTTTGCTTCTTTGTCTGTTGATCACTGCCATTATGTTCTAGATATAACGTTTTACCATCTTATAGAGATTAGTCTTTGTCTTCAAAGATATCTGTCTGATATGAATTTTTGGGGTTTTTTTTAGTTTTGAGCCCCAAAACTAGATAGTACTTGTATACTGTATCTTGTTCAATAAAACATTTGCTAGACCTGTTGTAGTGCTCCCATTCTTCATATACACGATAAACACAGATTGGGTGGAACTATGACCAGTAAAATAACAACAGCCACTTTAGATGAAGCACATAACAATTTTTTGAACACTTGGCAGGCATGGATAGCATATTTACAGTGTCACAGAATGCTTGCTGTCCATATAAGTGAGTTCTATGAAATCAAACTCAGGACCCCTCCCTTGCTTTTCTTATTCTTTCTTCTCTCTTCTTCCCTCCCCTTTCCTTACATTCTCTTTGCTTACCACCTCGCCCCCTTTCCTCATTTTTTCTCCCACGCACACAGGGGTTGATTTACTACAGGCAAATAGGCAGTTGCACTCTGCAGGTGCAGTTGCTCCAGAGCTTAGTAAATGAGGTAAAGCTTCACTTTTCAAAGATTACTCAATCACATGCAAGGGAAATAAAAAACAGCATTTTTGCTTGCACATGCTGGGATAATGGAAGTTAACAGAGCATCTGTCCATTTACTAAGCCCTGGAGCAACTGCACTTTACAAACTGCACAGTCTATCTGTCTTTAGTAAATCAAGCCCTTAGTGTACCTTCACCATGTTTCCACCTATGCAAAAGATTGCAGATCCCCTGCTTACTAATTCACCAAAAAATGTCAAAAAAGAAAAAACCACAGGAGAAAAATAGGGATAAGTCCTTTATTAAAAAAAGGAAAAAAACCAAAACTGTCCACCGATGTAATCCATTGTCAATCACAGACCCCCCCAAAAAAAGCCGCAACAGCTCCTCCTCCATGGGTGGGCTCCTGCCGACTGACTGCTTTGGTAGTTTATGTACATGGCGTCAGAAGGGGTGGGGTCGCTCGCTTACGTCGCCGGGTGGCTCCACCCTGCCATATAAATAAACTGTCAAAGCAACGAGTGTGCAGATGGCGGGAGCCCTCCCAACTGGGAGGAGCTGTGCACGCCGTCTGCGCACAATGCATTATGGGGCGGCAAACGCCCTAAATTCGACGAACGGCCGATGCTTGAACCGCGTGCCCATCCCTATATACAACTATCAATGTCTATCTCAGTGGTGGCTGGTGCTCAATTTTATTGGGGGGGGGGGGGCAGTCCGTGCCCCTCCCAGCCAGCCAGCCAGCTAACCAACCGCATAGCTCACCCCTTGGTGCTCGCTCGATCGCCACTCCCCCCATTGCTCCATCGCTCGCCTGTCACCTGCTAGGCCCCCCCTCCAGCCCTGCACTTACCCCATACAGGTCGCAGCTTCGGCGGCTTCCCCTCCACATCTCCTCCCAAGTCCCATCGGTCGCATCTCCTGCCTGCCAATCAGGAGTTAGGAATTGCGGCCAATTGGGTCTTAGGGCTCACGGCCAGTCGAGTCACAGGACTTACTGATTGGCCGAGTGGAGAAATAGGAAGACATTAGCGAATATTAATTTGCTAATGTCCCACAACTGGGTGGGCTCAGTGCTTTGAGCCTCAAGGCCATCCTTTTTGAAGCCAATTAGAGCCTCAGGCTCTAATCATGTGCTTCGGGAAAAAAAAAACCCAATGGACTCTATGCATCTGGCGCCATGCATGTAGATTAGGGGCCAGGCGCATGGATTAGGGGCCCTGCATAAGCGGCCTCCACTGGTCTATCTACTTCTGCAACATCCTGTTATACTGTTGCTGATATCATCAGTCTCTGTTAATTCACTTGAACAAGATCTACAAACCAAACAATAAATACATTAAGAAGCAAAACCCTCCGAAAAAACTGGGACTTTAGTGGAAACCAACTCCTCAAGGAGTAAAAAACAGAGCAAAGATAAATGAAAAAAGTTTATTTATATGATTAAAAGGACAGAGCCTACACCAGTAAGTCTGCCATCAAGGGGGTAGCATTGGTGTGTAATACTCAAGACTGACATCGATATACATAACAGAGTGGAAAACAAAGAAAAAAAAAGTACAAAACATTTAAAATACAGTTACATGGGAGACCACTAGCGTCGCCACTAGGTGGCGGGAAGGCCCAATGCGTTTTGATAGTTCTTCTTCAGGGGATAAGTGGTCACAATAAAAACCTCTATATATAATACAAAAAGAAAATATAAGAATACATTCACAGTGTTATGACTAATAGTCAGAAAATTTATAACAATTTTAGTAAGTCCGTACTAACCATATATACAAGGTATCAATTGGGAAGACGTATGGATATCAATCAGTCAGTCCTGCCTCAGTTCAGCATCAGGGTGAGACAAGAGAGATTAGCCGAATCACATGAAGTCTGGGTGTAGTATCCAATAACATATGACTGTTATTGAGTAGTAAGTAGCCCCTCAAAATAACAGGGGGGTAAAGGTCTTCCTAAATTTCTAGTAGAAAGAAAAGGACAGAAAAAGGAGGGTATTGGTGAAGACCGTAAACGTATTGGTTTATTTACAATCATAATGAAAAGGGTGCAAGGCAAGGAAAAAGACATACCGATTGTCTAGCAGTCCGGTAGGTATTGGACAATTATCCATAGGGCATCTAATATGGAAAATATATATAGTATATAAGAAAATGATTGAGAATGCTATTCGGGGAAAAGAGTGACATATAACAAATTCCTATCCCTGATGGTTACCTACCGCCAATGCCGATAAAAAATTCATAAAGGGGGTCAATCTGGGGACCAAGTGGAGCAGGAATGAACACTTGTGGATGGCATATAGATTTACACAAAAATAAAAAAAGAAGAAAAGATGAAAAAAGAGGAGACAGATGTACCACATAGATAAACTAAAAAAGCAGTAAGTACACAATGTATGAGAGAAATCTCATAGACCATACTTACCCATCTATTGTCAGAAAAATGGTGAGTAATCAAGTGGCTGGAGCGGGTGCCAAAGAACCCATCAAAGTCCCCCGGCAGAGAATACGATCAAGGACCAACATAGAAAACCCAAACCCACAAAAGTGGGCACATCACATGGGTCTGTAAAGCATACAAAAAGATTAGCCACTAAATTATACCAATACACTGGGGCAAGCCCATAGTAGGTCAAAGAGGTGCCCCAATACGATAGCAATATGTGTATGGTATTCATAAAGATGAGTAGTAAAATGCAATAATTTACCTTAAGTGTCAACCTGCTAATCACAAGAGGCCCCACAGCAATCCAAAAAGCCCAAATCTTACCTCATGCTCAAAGGAGAATAAATAGAGCCATTAGTTTAGGGGTTACCAGAAACACCTGGGTGTCCAGCTTAATGGTTGGTTTAAAAGCATCATGTGACATAGACGAACGTGTCTTGCCCAGGTGGTTACTAATAGAATAGCTTGATATCAACAAATCGGATAGGATCGTTTGAGTGAGTGGCGCCAAACACTAGCTCCCCTCGTGTGTCCTATCGATCGTATACTAACTGCTGTTAATACGGAAGAAGCGCCGCACGGACCTGAAATACGTCACACGTCGCGGCGGAAATGATGCACAAGAAAAACAAAAACAAAGAAAAAGACATAACAAGACACAATCTCAGTGACTGATGCCTAGCGCCACTGGGTTTGGTGGTGTACTACAGTATTGCGCCTGCTGCCACAATGGAGCCTGTATGCCCATTAGTACAAACACACAGACTCCATCTGATGGTTAAAAGATGGAATTACAATTTAGATAAAAGATGTTATGGCCAACTTAAATAGGGAGAAAGAAACAGAGAAAGGTAAAAGAGTAAAAAAGGTAGACTGCAAGATATAAATTAAAATGATGAATTCGTCTAACAGTATTCTCAAAGGGCAAAATCAAAAACAGCAGTTCAGATTGAAAAAATAGCATGACTATATAGTTTGCTCATGTGCATTAATGAGACAAAGTGGGCCTGGAAATAAAACCAGGCTCAATCGGCTATACCTGAAGAACAGCTGAATATCAGATTGCGGAAAGGCACAAGCGGCAGGGTATATATATATGTGTGGTACAAATGAGCCTATCAAAAGGGTAAATAAAAAAGAAAAAAGCAAAAAGCAGAAACCCGGTTGGGACTAACATAATTTATTGGTAATTTAGAACTGAAGCGAGGAGTGACTGATAGCCTCTGATACTATTCGAATTCAGGGCCACCTGATACAAAGCCCTCCAAGAAGGGTTTGTATGATATTGCCTCATTGATTCCTGGATATGTAGTAGCATTGAGCTGAAAAATCAATTTCTGTTCATGCTGAAGTAAGATCTTATTATAATCTCCCCCTCTCATACCCATATGTATCCTATCCAAAATTAGAAATGATACCTTGGGAAGAAGACCATGGTGCTGCTGAATAACATGTCTACCCAATGGAAGCTCACTGTCACGTTTTTTCATTGGTATGAGGTGTCTATAGGCTCTAGTTCTAAATTCATTGATTGTTTTCCCTACATAGAAACCGGAACATTCGCACAACAAAAGGTACACTACCCCCTTGGTTCCACAATTGGCGTAGTATCGGGGTCTATATGTTTCTCCATTCAGTAATGTGGTGGGATGCACCCTCCACATACTGACAGAAGTTGCATCCCCCCCCCTAAATGGGCCTAATCATTTACAGGGGTCTCTTTTGCCCCCCGGTCTGAATTCACTTGAAGTTAGGGAATTTCTGAGGGATCTGGCTCTTCAGAAGGTAAATGCTGGAACATCAGGAACATATGGGCCCACTAAGGGGTCCGTTCGTAAGATGTGCCAATGTTTATTCACAATCCAACGTATATTGTGATCTTGTTTAGAATATCCCCTTATGATACACAAGGGGTTCTCTTTTTTTGGATCATGATTTGATTTGTAAAGTAATTCATGTCTGCTTTTCACACATGCCTTTCTGAAGGCTTTCTTCAGGCAAGTGTTTGAGTAACCCTGAGCTCTTAACCTCTCTCTTAAGGCATCTGCTTCTTTTTTAAAAGTAACATCATTAGTGCAATTCCTTTGCACTCTAAGATATTGACTATAAGGTATGGAATGTATCAGCGGCTTAGGGTGGAAACTTTGTGCATGCAGCAGGGAATTCCCTGCTGTGGGTTTGCGATAGAGTCCACTTATAAGGGAACCATCTTCCCCTTTCTCTATGCAGACATCCAAAAATGTGACCTTGTGGCAGTCATCATTCATAGTAAAACTCAAATTGAAGAGATTCTTATTCAAGGCTTGCAAGAATCCATCCAAGTCTGCTGAAGGTCCATCCCATACCAATAAGATATCATCAATGTAGCGGTACCAGAGGATTATCTTACTCATAAATGGGATCATCTCATCCGAATGTAACAGAGTACGTTCCCATTCCCCCAGGTACAGATTAGCATAGGATGGGGCACAGCAAGTCCCCATCACTACGCCCTGCACCTGGAGGAAATGGGAACCACTAAAAGTAAAGAAGTTATGACTCAGAACAAACTCCAACGCTTCCATGACAAAATTAATCTGTTTCCATTCGTAACGACTATTTTGGGTTAAAATGTATTGCACATGCCAACCCTTTAGAGTGAGGGATCAAACTGCATAGGGCCTCCACGTCTATTGTGATCAAAGAAGACGTGGGGGGAATAGACAGTCCGTCTATATTCTGTAGCAAGTGCATTGTATCTTGGATGAAGCTGGGAATATTTTTCACATAGGGTCTTAAGAAATGATCTAACCATTTACTTAAGCTTTCTGTTAACGCTCCGTTGCCGGAGACGATTGGTCTCCCCGTGGGCTGGCTCAAACTTTTATGTAATTTAGGTAAGGAGTAGAACGTGGCTGTGCGGGGCCATGGTGTTCTGATGAACTCCCATTCATTCTTGGACAACGCACCTGATGCGTACGCAGAATCAATAAGTAGATAGAATTGTTTTTGAAAGCCATCGACTTTAGAGGCCGGGATTTTAAAATACCAGGTAGGGTTGTCCAAGATTGCCATACACGTTAACATACTGTTGGTTGTTGAGCACAACCACATTACAACTTTTATCCGAAGGTTTAATTATAATATGCGGGTTATCCATCAATGATTTCAATGCTTTAAGTTCCAATTGTAAAATATTATCCTGAACTGTATTTTTAATTTTTAAAGATTTAATTTCTGCACTAGTGGATCTAATGAATGCTAATGCATTGATATTAATGTTAAGGGCTGGGAATCGATCCGATTTCTTTTTTAACGGCAAAGTAGTTTGCCTTTTTGCATCTGTATGGTCAAATTACTCAAGCAATTTTTCTAGATCTATCCGATCAATAAGATCGGTAGGTTCGTTTTCATCCATTAGTGCCAGCATGGCATCAATTGCCTCCAGTTCTTGAGGGTTACTTGCATGTTTTTTAGAATTGTCTTTAGAGTATAGTTGTTTCAATAATATTTTTCTAGCAAATAGCTGGAGGTCCTTAATAGCTTCAAACTTATTTAAGTTTGTGCTCGGGCAGAAGCTCAATCCCTTACTTAGGACATCTTTTTCGGTGTCCGTAAGTGTATAATCCGACAGGTTCACGACAGTGAGGTTATTAATAGGTGTGTGGGGTGAAGTTATGAATACATGTTTAGATGAGTGTCTATTGGATAGGTTGCTGCATCTAAAAAATCCACCTCACCAGCAGGTACCTTAGCAAGTGGTGTGGATTTCGAGTCCTGTGTCATGATCATAGAATAAAGGGTGTGCGTGCTAGAAGGAAAAAAGCAGAAAGAATCACCACCACCTATCGTAGTGTTACCTGACACCACTTGTGCAGTTGTTTGTGAGGGTACAGAATTATTGAACTCTGTGATGCGTTTCTTGTGATCCCTTTCTTGGGAGTCCCCACTTCTGAACTCTCTTTTGGCTTTGCGTGACTGTTTAAACTTTTTAAAGGAACCTTTGGAAGAAAAGGAAACAGATGATACAGATGAAGCGTCAGAGTCATCATTCACTTTGCCCTGCTTTTTAAAATTAGATTTTGCTCTTGGAAGAGTTGATCTCCAGCTATAAGCCATATTTTCCCTAAAAGCATTAAGATCTCTATGAAATTTGTTCTCTTTGGTGATTAGTACATCCTTATTGTATTTATCTATAAAAAAAAAAAATAAATAATAAAAAAAAATAAATAAAAAGGGGCAGACTCGATGGACTACTCAGTCTTTTTCTGCCGTCACTTTTCTATGTTTCTATGTTTCTTATCTAAATGATCAAATAATTCCTTCTCTAGTTGGGGATAATTCACATGTTGTTTGAGTGGGACCAACTGTGCAGTGATCGACTCAATCTCTTTGTCCAGATCTTTGGATCGTTTTTGATATTCCTCAATGAGAAGGGACATCATCCCTTTGGAGCAGAGAGCCAGATTGTCCTCCCACCTCTTTTTAAAAGTAACATCTGTATTCTCTAAATTAGGGAAGATTTGGATTCTTAGACCAAAAGGATTAATTTTATTTTTATATACTGTCCAAATGAATGTATATGCCAATAATTAAGTGATTTTTTCTCCAATAGTTTCCTTAAATTAAAGAAGGTTAAGGACAATTCAGTGTCCCTCTGCTCTTTTAGGGTAAACTCTCTGTAGAAGCCTGACATAAGATTATCCCAATTTTTACCTGCAAAGTTAGCCATCATGGACCGTTTTTGATGATGGTTAAAATCAAAAATCAATTAGGTTATAATTCCAAAAAATGAAAAGAAAAAATATTTTTTACAGAAGAAAAAAGTATAAAGCACAGTAGTTAGAAGCAGCACAAGCTAATGATGCGGGGCTGTGGGTATTTGCTACCCTATACAAGAATGTAGTTAGGTTGGTGCTGCATTCTAAGTCTATATTGTCAAAAAGGTTTCCAACATCCCTAACAGGAATACATTAAGAAGCAAAACCCCCCGAAAAAACTGGGACTTTAGCGGAATCCAACTCCTCAAGGAGCAAAAAACAAACCAAAGATAAATGAAAAAAGTTTATTTATATGATTAAAAGGACAGAGCCTACACCAGTAGGTCTGCCATCAAGGGGGTAACATTGGTGTGTAATATTTAAGACTGACATCGATATACATAACAGAGTGGAAAACAAAGAAAAAACAAAAATACAAAACATTTAAAATACAGTTACATGGGAGACCACTAGCGTCGCCACTAGGTGGCGGGAAGGCCCAACGCGTTTCGATGGTTCTTCTTCAGGGGTAAGTGGTCACAATAAAAACCTCTATATATAATACAAAAAGAAAATAGAAGAATACATTCACAGTGTTATGACTAATAGTCAGAAAATTTATAACAATTTTAGTAAGTCCATACTAAACATATATACAAGGTATCAATTGGGAAGACGTATGGATAGCCCCTCAAAATAATAGGGGGTAAAGGTCTTCCTAAATTTCTAGTAGAAAGAAAAAGACAGAAAAAGGAGGGTATTGGTGAAGACTGTAAACTTGTTGGTTTATTTAGAATGATAATGAAAAGGGTGCAAGGCAAGGACAAAGACATACCGATTGTCTAGCAGTCCGGTAGGTATTGGACAATTATCCATAGGGCATCTAATATGGAAAATATATATAGTATATAAGAAAATGATTGAGAATGGTCTTCGGGGAAAATAGTGATATATAACAAATTCCTATCCCTGATGGTTACCTACCGCCAATGCCGATAAAAAATTCATAAAGGGGGTCAATCTGGGGACCAAGTGGAGCACGAATGATCACTTGTGGATGGCATATAGATTTACACTAAAAAAAAAGAAAAAAGATGAAAAAAGAGGAGATAGATGTGCCACATAGATAAACTAAAAAAGCAGTAAGTACACAATGTATGAGAGAAATCTCATAGACCATACTTACCCATCTATTGTCAGAAAAATGGTGAGTAATCAAGTGGCTGGAGCGGGTGCCAAAGAACCCACCAAAGTCCCCCGGCAGAGAATCCAGTCAAGGACCAACACAGAAAGCCAACCAAACCAAGTAAGAGAAAATGGCATCCAGGACTCAACTGGTTAACACAGACTATGGTACAGGGCTATTCGAGTTCAGATGCACTTGTTTACATCACATTAAATAGAAATGAGATTACCTATCTATCATTAGTCAAGACAATTGTATGAACTTTAAAGCAAATCATTTGATTCAATCAATCTTCTTAATAGTGAAACATGTTTTGCAGAGCATACTGTGATTATCATGTAATATAATCCACAAAAGACACAGTAACACATTTAAAAACTAAATCATAGTTGAATCCATTCAAGATATGTTCTTAAATTTCAGATTTTAGCCATTTGGTCTGTAAAGTAGAATTAGACTTACTTTAGAATGTAAAATTAATCTATTAGAGGCTTTTCAATTTGATGACATTTTTACGAGATCAATGGCTATTTGATTTATTTCATACTAGTTGGTTTGGTTGAAGCAGCTAATTATTTCTTCTATTTGTGGGTTTAGTACGTTAACAAAGCTTTCTCACAATCAGAAAGATTGTTTCATCTGTGTCCAGTACAGTTTCTGTCCAATCCATTTTGAAAACACATTCTGCGCATTTTGTTTTATTTTAAGTTTTTAGAATACATCTTTGAAGTATGATGTCCTTGGCTACAGCTTAAATTAATAGACAAATGTTTTTATTTCCTTTGGTAATGCTCACACCCGCAACCTTTATTTTGTTGAATATATCCCACTGAGTTTAAAAGAAAAGCAAATGAAAGTATTGTAAAGCCAGTCACTAAAATGTCATACCAGCTTTAAAATGACCTTTCCACCTTTCTAAAAAAATTAAAATATATACAGCCTGTAAAAGAAAGGATTAAAGAATATGTAAACCCAACATTTCATATTCCTGATATGTGTCTGTAGTACCATGTATTTGTATGAGATAGTATCCTGTTCCCTTTTGTGACAGACCTGGTACTCCCACCTGGGTGCCTCCGCCAAGATACAGCTTTCTCCACTCTGGAACCAGGAACCAGGTATTTTAGCTGAGAATTGCACCCAAGAACGAGATGACACTAGCTTAGGTGCAAACTGGAAACCCTTTATTGAAAATTCACACAGAATTTATACCACACGGAATCAAATAAGAGCTTGATCACCATAGAAAAGCATGCCAGTGTGAGGTTGGTAAATAGAGGGAGTGTCTAAGTCCCAATTTGTACAAACACACAAGAATTAGACACAGGACTTTTATGATACACACCACACAAAAAAGTAAAAAAATTATGTATAAAAAACTTTTTTCAGTTTTTTCAGAACTCATGTAGAAAATTATAACAATTCTCCAAGTTAGAAACCCTATGTAGAATCCAGGTGGTTTTGTAAGTGTCCACCATACATTCAAACTGTGTTTGTACTGTCGTTTTCTATGCATTTCGCGAGATGATAAATTTGCTCCCTCAGGAGAAGCACATGATCACATCTGGAGGTAAAGAACACATGTAAGATGCCATGGAGGAAAAAAAAAACAACCCAAACTACCAACTTACAGTTAGATCAAAAAAATGTAATCTCTCTTCACAGTGATTTTCTTAAAAATATAATTATAAACAAAAAGGCTGCGCTTGTGTGAAGGACATAAATGAATTAATAACAAAAAGTGAACATAATAAAATATCCAAATATGCAAGTAACAAACAGTGATGTAGTGAATAAACTCATATATCCCCAATCACGTGTGCGTCCATATAAAAGTGAATGTAACAAATCCAGTGCAGAAAGTGACAAGTGTAGAAGGAATGTCCTTGATCAGATCTTCCAAAAAGGTGAACCGGCATGCACCACAATGCCCAACGGTGAAAAGACCTCCACCACGGATAGTTGTGCCCTTACCAGATCACTTGGACCTCTTATTATAGGAGGTCTAAAACGCCTGTGTGGATGAGGGCCTCCACAGGGCCGCACCAATCTGTTATCTGTGGGACACCCACTCTGCACGTGATTGGGGATATATGAGTTTATTCACTACATCACTGTTTGTTACTTGCATATTTGGATATTTTATTATGTTCACTTTTTGTTATTAATTCATTTATGTCCTTCACACAAGCGCAGCCTTTTTGTTTATAATTTTATGCTTTTGGGTGTAGGAATCACACCTTATTGTTGCAGCTGTGTAAAAAGGGATATAGTGGCTATTAGGGTTAGCGCAGTCTTTCTTCATATAATACACTGTCTTAAAAATATAAGCATGATTAAAAACTGATAAAAAAATCTTCAAGCATATAAAAACCAAATAGAACCACCCTCAGGTTCATCATATACTCCCCCCCTGGGGGTAGGGGTAGGTGGGTAAATGCACAGGAGGTGAGGCACACCCAAGGTATACCCCTCCCTAGATCACTGCAGAGCATTGGGAAGAGGTGGACAGATCATAGAAAATAGACAAAGAGCCTCATAAGTACAATCACCATGAATAATAATAAAAAAAAATGTGTATAGGTCAATGCAATATAATAAAGATCATGATCAATTACTTAAAGTGGAGTTCCATGCAAAAGTGGAACTTCCGCTTTAAGGGAAGGTGACCCCCCGACAGTACACAATTGGCATGTGATTTTTTTGGGGGGGGAGACCGGGTGCCCTGTTTTCACAGGGTCCCAGGTCCACTTCCTCTCCAGGTGCAGCAGAACTGGAAGGAAGTTCACCTTCCCCCTCCCTCTCAGCGATCTTCTGGGACAAGCCAGCCATTCACAGTGTGCAGCGTGACTCACACATGCGCAGTGCACGCCCGTATTTGAAGCAAAAGCCGGGTGCCCACACTTGTGATGCTGGCGCCACTGAAGGGAGGGGTTGCAGGTAACTGCATTGCTGGAGCCTGGGGCAGGTGAGTGTCCGATTATTAAAAGTCAGCAGCTACCCTTTTTGTAGCTGCTGACTTTTAATAGGGTGGAACTCTGCTTTAATAACTGAAGTCCATGTGTGCAGAGTTAATTATAAAAGTGTAGATCTGCTGAAATTAAATAGTGCTGATATTATTATCCAATATTATTATTTTGTCTCAAAAAATCTATGTGTATAAGCAAATATTATTCATTTGTCTCCAAGAATCTATGTGTATGAGCCATTGTGAATGATTATATCAATGATACTGTGACCTACTACTCATATTGGTGTGTTTAAAATTGGCTACACATATAAAAAGGAAAAGGCCAGAAGCCAGCATTCCACAACCTATCCTATCAAAATACCACCACCTTGAAAAAATCAGCCCACCAATCCAATAACAGAGTGCTAAATATAATATCACAATCAACCAAACCAAAGAAACATATACCAACAAACCTAAAAACCCTTACCTGTTGTCAATTAGTCTGCTGAGTTCGCTCACCTTAACCCAACAAACATACAGAATCTCACAAAAGTGAGTACACCCCTAACATTTTTGTAAATATTTTATTATATCTTTTCATGTGACAACACTCAAGAAATAACACTTTGCTACAATGTAAAGTAGTGAGTGTACAGCTTGTATAACAGTGTAAATGTGCTGTCCCTTCAAAATAACTCAACATGCAGCCATTAATGTCTAAACCGCTGGCAACAAAAGTGAGTACACCCCTAAGTGAAAATGGCCAACATGGGCCCAAAGTGCCAATATTTTGTGTGGCAACCATTATTTTCCAGCATTTCCCTAACCCTCTTGTGAATGGAGTTCACCAGAACTTCACAGGTTGCCACTGGAGTCCTCTTCCACTCCCCCATGACTACATCACGGAGCTGATGGATGTTAGAGACTCCTCCACCTTCCATTTGAGGATGCCCCACAGATGCTCAATAGGGTTTAGGTCTGGAGACATGCTTAACCAGTCCATTACCTTTACCCTTCAGTATGTCACAGTACATGTTGGCATTCTTGGTTCCCTCAATTAATTTTAGCTCCCCAGTGCCGGCAGCTCTCATGCAGCCCCAGACCATGACACTCCCACCACCATGCTTGACTGTAGGCAAGACACACTTGTCTTTGTACTCCTCACCTGGTTGCTGCCACACACGCTTGACACCATCTGAACCAAATAAGTTTATTTTGGTCTCATCAGACCACAGGACATGGTTCCAGTAATCCATGTCCTTAGTCTTCTTGTCTTCAGCAAACTGTTTGTGGGCTTTCTTGTGCATCATCTCTAGAAGAGGCTTCCTTCTGGAAGACCAATTTGATGCAGTGTGGGGTGAATGGTCTGAGCATTGACAGGCTGACCCCAGCACCCCTTCAACCTCTGCAGCAATGCTGGCAGCACTCATACATGTATTTCCCAAAGACAACCTCTGGATATGACACTGATCATGTGCACTCAACTTCTTTGAGTGGAATCTGTCC
This sequence comes from Glandirana rugosa, assembly GCA_018402905.1. Lineage (NCBI taxonomy): Eukaryota > Metazoa > Chordata > Amphibia > Anura > Ranidae > Glandirana > Glandirana rugosa. The sequence continues at coordinate 1,215,452 of BLSH010129414.1, read as the reverse complement.
TGTTAAACCGCTGTATGGTCTTGGCCACCATGCTGCAGCTCAGTTTCAGGGTCTTGGCAATCTTCTTATAACCTAGGCTATCTTTATGTAGAGCAACAATTCTTTTTTTCAGATCCTCAGAGATCTTTGCCATGAGGTGCCATGTTGAACTTCCAGTGACCAGTATGAGAGAGGGAAAGCGATAACACCAAATTTATCTCACCTGCTCCCCATTCACGCCTGAGACCTTGTAACATTAACGAGTCACATGACACCGGGGAGGGAAAATGGCTAATTGGGCCCAATTTTGACATTTTCACTTAGGGGTGTACTTACTTTTGTTGCTTGCGGTTTAGACATTAATGGCTGTGTGTTGAGTTATTTTGAGGGGACTGCAAATTGACACTGTTATACAAGCTTTACACTCACTACTTTACATTGTAGCAAAGTGTCATTTCTTCATTGTTGTCACATGAAAAGATATAATAAAATATTTTAAAAAATGTGAGGGGTGTACTCACTTTTGTGAGATACTGTATACCAGCAAAAGAGCTTTATCACATTATCCTAAACAATGCAAACTTTAAACTGTAATATCATCAGTACATCTAAAGAACATCTAGGAGCTAACAGTAACCTAATTAAACAGTGATCTAATTAAGAGTAAGCTAATCAACAGCTAGGGACCCAGACAAACTTTGACTGGTGGAGGAGCCCACTCCAGACTGTCCAGCACCTACATAGGAGTACATGTAACATAGACCAATATGACCAGCTGTTTCAGCGAACATGTTTAGCTCAAAAAATAAACAAACCAGTAATAGTCTTTAGAGCAAATACAAGGAAATAGTCCTTCATAATTTAACAAAAATGGAAATATAACAAATAAGGTGAATGTGAGCAGAAAAGGTCCCTGCAGCCAGTGTCCATGACATCTTTGTATTGCTTCCTTTGTGTGAAATTCCCGGTGTTCCTGTCTGTCCCTCTGCTTTCCTATTAAAAACTGACCACGCTGGGCATGAAAGCTCAACGTGGTCAGTTTTCTAGCTGGGACCTCAGCCTGCTCTCCTCCAATAATCAGACTTTCCCTGACAAGCCCCCCACTGCACAGCCATTCACTGTACACTGCTCAGTGTACTGCTGTTTTTCCTCCCCTAGCTCTTCTGCAGCTGAGAATGGTGAGAATGTGATCATTTATAAAGAAAAGGGGGAAAATGCAATTATAATTTTTTTTATATACATACACAAATGTTTTGCCTTTCATTACTATTTTAAACTGAATGATTTGTGTTACAAGGTGAGAGTTTACAATCACTTTAATAATACCACTAGTAGGACAAGTCAAATCTCCTTCCAGAGATATTGGTGCCACTGCTATGTGACACTTCCAGGTGTGCTAAATAGCGCTTGGTTCCTTCCACCGGCAGCTGCTTCACTACAAAATATAGTGAGGACATAGCAACCAACAAGAGGACGCACAGCACATAGAGGAAAACTATTCAATATGTCTGGAAGGTTTGGATAGTAGCAGTTCTGTAAGTCGGCTACGGTCATGATGATTTCTTCTCATAAGCAGGTTCTCTAATTGTCCAGTTTTTGTTTTGGTAGTGTTGGGTTTGGCTGCATGATAAATCCAAGAATGAGACCCTCATGGCTGCCTTTTTTCGAAAGCTGAAGGTACAAATATGATCCAACAGTAGAATGGTAATTACATTCAGACTGGGATTTAGGACTGGATGGGAATAAAAGGTATTCAGCAAATTCTGCAGAGTTGTTCCAAGGAGCAGCAAGATACAGAAATCAAGGTCCAGATGTTGACATAGCATTGGTGGTTGAGGGCCATTGCAGGTCAGGTTATTAGTCCTACAGGCAGGGGAGGGCTGGGCCAGGGGCCACCCTAACTTACATTCAAAATGGCCGACGGCCGCTGCCCTCTCACACTTTTATCTTCTTGTGGAGAAAAGAAGCAGGGGCCAGGGGCGCAGCCACCAACTAACTGCAGGCAAAGGGGGGCGCCCAGGGCTGGCCCTACCATGGATCCCGCTGGGCCCATTGGGCTGCCTGATTACACAGAGGGGGGATCTCCCGCTTACTAAGTCCTACCTCCTGGACCAGCTTCTATAATAGACAGTACACTGGTGATGTCTATCATAGAAGCCAGTCCAGGAGGCAGGGCTTCATATGACAGCGGCCGTGCCAGGTAAGTGGGAGATTCCCGCTCTGTGTAATTTGACGGCTCTCCTCTCTCTGCATTGCAGGCTGCATTGGATGGGCACTGGTGAGGCTGCATTGATGGGCACTGATCAGACTGCATTGATCAGGCTGTGCTGATGAGCTCTGGCAGGGCTGCATTGATGGGCACTGATCAGGCTGCAATGATTGGCACTGATCAGGCTGTGCTGATAGGCACTGGCGAGCCTGCATTGATGGGCACTGATCAGGTTGCATTTGATAGGCACTGGTGAGGCTGCATTGATGGGCACTGGTGAGGCTGCATTGATGGGCATTGATGAGGCTAAGCTTCATAACATCAATATCCGTTCTAAAACCAAGTGGGCATGGATTGTGAGCTGATTTGGTGGTTCAATGGGCCACCTGACTAGACTTGCCCCCCAGGCCTAAGGCTGCCAGCCCTCCCCTGCCTACAGGTCCCAAGGCTAAATCCCAAACACAAAAAAACAAATACGTGCTGGGAAGTTTAGTCAGTAAAGACCCACACAGACAATCTGACAACACTTCGGAGCTGTCTAAAGAAGGTGGAGCCCCTAAATAGTCACATGACAAAGACATGAAAGTGGAGAGGACTGAGACAGAGACTTGAACAGGATACATGTAAACCAGTAACAGAATAGAACAAAAAAACGACATAATATCGAACAAACCTCAAACTTTACTACATCCAGACACAGGAGCCAGATTTGTAATTCTCTCACTGCTTTTGTTTATGAGGGTATCTGCTTATCAAGACTTTCATGGTCATAGCACTTCCAGATTTTACAGTGTCCCATAAGTCATTCCCATGAAGACTTTGTTCACAGGTCACTATAGCAGGATACTGCTGCAAATGTGTCAGTAACTGGGTAAAATAAGTGTCGAGATTAAATATATCAAGCAACCTACATGTGATCTCATTACACAAAAATGTCACAAGATATCCAACATTCTCACAAAGTCCACCAAGAAAAACACACACGCTTCAGATTACTTTTTGTGCTGAGCCTCCGGCTTTCCCTCCCAGACACTCTGTTTGACGAGCACCAGTTTGCTATTTAATAAATTATTCATGTTTATTAAAACTACTCCTTGTAAACGATCAGCAGAGTTTATCCAACAAAACAAACAACATGTTTCTTATTTATCCTATCCGAAAGTGCAAAATTATTAAAGTTACAATAAATATTGTAAACACATATTAAAAAGCAGATGAATTAAAATGTAACACTATAGGAAAACCTTTTACAGTGGAATTTAATAAAAACTCATAATAATTTGAGAAATTAGCATTTTAGTAAGTACAGTTACTGCTTAGTACTTTAAGTACAGTTGGCTAAGTGATTAGCATACCTTGCAGTACAGGGATTTTACATTCATATCCCACCAAACATACTTTCTGCATGGAGATTGTATTGCCTTCTAAGAGGGAAGTTGCAGGGTGAAGAAAAGTATTGACAGTGGAATTGTTATAATGCGCAGAGTAGATGGTGGTGGCATTGGTAACGCCCATAGCAAATCTAGGATTAGGAAAATTTAGGAATTAGGAAAGTTAAGGGTATGGTGTCTACAGACACACCAATTAATCAGGTTTTTGTGCAAGGAAGAAAAGGAGGGTGCAAATTCCTAGCGCATTACTTCCAATACGTCAAACATAAGTAAATATCAAGCATATATGATCATTACTCTAACATGGTGGATACCAGATCACTGTAGTCGGAAAGCTGACATGTTTCGGGAGACAAGCCCCCTTCTTCAGAGCTGACATGAAGAGCTCTGATGAAGAGGGGTTGTCTCCCAAAACGCATCAGTTCCAACTACAGCGATATGGTATCCACCATGTTGTAGTTGTGATCATATATGCTTGAGATTTCCTTATGTTTGTAATTATGTTTTTGACTTTTTAATCAGTTATATGGTGTTGGAGGTAATGCATTTTGTTTTGTAAATTCCAGCTCCCTATGTACCAATATAGCATTCACATACTTTTTTTGCAAAAATATCAAAGGTTTCCATAAAATTTACAGACACTTACCTTACTGTCCTCCATCCATGTTTCCAAACGTATCTATTGCTTATCTATCTATTGCTTCTGTCCATTTCCTGGTCAGACTATAGGTCATGACACAGGAAGGAGTTGACCAGGTGACCTCATTAGCACACACCCTGCATCATCCACCCTCCTACCTACCGCCCATCTCCAGATGCACATTTTTTTGATGAAATGCAATCAATCAGTGATCACCCTTCTCACTAATTTTGTTTAGCGGGGGAGGGGTTTTGGAGCATTTTCATTCATCACACATTCCCGCTATGCAGAGTTGTGAACCATGTTTGATAGCTGAGTGTTTCTGTCCATTCCCTCCTATATACTTGTATAAAGATGGCTGTTAGGAAAAGCACCCAGTCCGGATGGTTGGTGCTTCCTGGCCGTTTCTGCGGTGGTGTGCTCGCCTGTGCGCGTTTGCGCGCGTCCGTGCGTTCGCACGTGCCAGAAACGGTTCTATTTGAATCCTCTGCTCCTAGCAGCAAGTGCTGTCCATTCGACAGCGTCTGTGACCTGTGAGCCACATCTCTAACCTCTGTTCCTGTATTACTATTGCTTCCTGTTGACCTGGCCTGACCTGACCTGCTGATACACTGCCTACACCGACCCTGGCTTCCATGACCCTCCGATTGTCTGCTCCGTTTGGACTTCTGCTGCCCGCCTGATAATGAACCTTGCTTGGACTTGACCACTCTTCTGCCTGACCCATCTGTACCGCACAGCCAGACCATTGCCAACCCAGCCTGCACGACCATCCCTCTGATCAGCACGACCATCTGAAACATCACATCATCACCAGTGACCATCCAGCCCTCGTGCCATCCCGCACTCTTGGGCTTCTGTCTGCTCTATCAGGGGTCCTTGAATCGAGTGCGCAAGAGCGGTTGTTCTCTGCACAAGACAGACTCCACCACCAGGACTGTGATAATGGCCATACACTATGCAATCGGATTGTATATTGTGAATTTAGTGAGAAGGGTGATCACTGATTGATTGTATTTCATTTAAAAAACATGCAGCAGGAGATGCAGGGTGGATGATGCAGGCTGTGTGCTAATGAGGTCAGCTGGGCAACTCATTTCTGTGTCATGACCAACAGTCTGTTCAGGAAGTAAGGAAAAAGCAATAGATACATTTGGAAACATGGATGTAGGACAGTAAAGTAAGTGTTTGTAGATTTTATGGAAAGCTTTGATGTTTTAGCAAAAAAAGTACATGAATGCTATATTGGTACATAGGGCAGCTGGAATTTAGAAAAAAGGTGAACAAAGGTGAACTCATCCTTTAACATGGGAGGAAAAGAACAGTAACGCAACAAGGTGTTCTTACCTGTCAAATCACTATTCCATCCAAGGAAAAGCCTTGGCCAGCAGTGTAAGCAAATTGCTTATTGATTTTAGATCAGGCTGAATTTGCAGATTGTCTTCTCCTGTCTGTGGGCAACTGTTTTGCCCCAATTTATATCTATTCATGCCCATTACATCTTCATTGTTTATTGATAAAAAAATGAAAAGAAAAAGATTTAATTGACCATTGCTTTTACACTAAAAACTCAGGAACTGGGTAAAGAAAACTCATTGCTCTAGCAGGAGGATGGGCAATATCGGACTCCAGTAAAACTCATAACAGGTACGCTTCAGGTGTGAAATGCTGACTGAGCACATTTTTTAAAGGTTTTCTCATCTCCAGTCTACCTGTATAATTCCAAAGTTAACACACAAAACAGACGGTGGGAGGGAAAAGGGGGTTTCAGGACTATGTATCAATGGACAACAGAAAGTAAGGCCGGCCATGGACAGTTTGAATCTCAGCCTGTTCAGCAGGAACCGGCCGAGAGTCAAACCATGTATGGGCAGGATGAATGTACCCAAGTTGATTGATTGATCAACATGGGTACAACCAGCTTGTTAGATTTTACATGCGATTTTCGCTAGCAACTGGTATAGCCTCTAGCATTAATCTTCTCCCAGCGGGGACCGCTTCCCCTGCCGGGAAAATACAATGGCTCGGAGGGAAGAATTCCCCTGTCAACACTGTCTGTGTTGACTAGGAAATCAAACAAATTTCTTTCCTGCAACCCATGGCTGTAGGAAAGAAATTCTCTTTTTTTTTTGTTCCATACATTTTTATTGGAATAGAAAAATTAGTGACATACATGTTTGTATTGAAAATAGCATAAAAAGTCCTTACAGCTCTATTATAGGTAATGACATTTTGTAAACAAAACCCTAATACCTTGTGTATTCATTCCAGGGGAAACACATCCCTTTAATAATTAAAGAGCATCAGGGAGTATTTGTGTATACATGTTACTTCAGGGAGCTCAAGGATACCTTGGGTGGGCAGATATTGTTTTTGTAAGGTATTTTATTTGGGATGTGGGGCTATTTTATTTATTTTCACATATAGGGTATGCAATTTTAGACTGAGTTTCTCAGTAGGAATATGTTGCGGTGGGCTGTAAGAATGGAATTAGAGTGTCACGGAGGATCAAGGATTAGAGTGTCACGAAGGATACGGAGGATCAAGGATAAGAGAAATGGAGTATAGTAGAATGGATAGACTATAGAAGGAGAATAGGAAAGGAGGGGGGGGAGAGGTACCAGCCGTGTCCCCCCCAGGGGTCAGGCGCTCATATGTACGGACAAATGGCTTCCACTATGGGGTTCTGTAAGCGGTGTTATTCTAGATCTAGTTTGTACATATGCCATTTGTTCCATGTCCCTGAGAATATTGAGTCGTTGCTCTGGACTGCTCTGGCTAATAGTCTGCCACTTTTATTGCCTTTTTCGTAGAACATTTTGTGTCTGAGAATGTATTGTCTCCTGGTTTTTAAGTGCAACTCCTCTTGGAGGAGTTTTCTGGCACTCAAAAGTTCCTCAAGGGTTGACATGGCCAGGCTTTTTTTATGTGTTGTTTCAAGATCTCTGATCTTAAATAAAAGACCAGAGATTTTTGTTTGTTGTTTTTTTTTAAATTCTAGCTGCTATTTTGAGGAGTTCTCCGCAGACTACGCACTTATGAGCTTCCCATATATATATAGCTGAGAAGTGTCTTGAGTGTTGTTGTCTGAAAAGTAGTTTTTTAAGCAAGATAAAATATCCTCTTTATCTTTTGGGTCATTAAGTAGGGATGGGTTTAGCCTCCAGGTTTTTGTTTTGGCTGACTTTTCTGGGAATGACAGCTCTACCGTGATCGGGTGATGGTCGGAAAAGGTCATTGGCTCTATGGTGGCTTTGTGTAGGAGGGTTAGCTCTTGTTCAGATAGGAAGATATAGTCAATTCTAGAATATTTTTGATGGATTGGGGAAAAATATGTGTAATCTCTGGTCTGTGGATTGGCTGCTCTCCAGGTATCATGTAGCATTAAGTTGTGGAGTTGTAGCTTAATTTGTTTTAGTGCTCTGAATGGAATAGCGGATGAGCGAGTAGATGTATCCAGTAATGGATTAAGTGGGACATTAAAGTCTCCTCCCAGAACTAAGATACCTGATTTAAAGGTTGTCAGTATTCCACTGATGTTACGGAAGAATGTAGTTTGTTTGCTATTTGGAACATAGATGTTTGCGATTGTGATGGGTTGTCCTTTAAATGTGCCTTTTAAGAATATGAATCTTCCTTCTTGGTCAATAAGGGAATCTTGTAGTTTAAAGGGAGTGTGTTTAGAGATCAATATCGAAACTCCCTTTGTTTTAGAGTCTTTATTGGCTGCGTGGTACACGGATGTGTATCTTCCGTCACTTAGTTTGGGGATTTTGTTTAGTTGAAAGTGTGTCTCTTGGATGAGTATGAAATCTGCTCTTAGCCTGTGTCTCCCTCTTAATAAGAGAGAACGTTTCCCGGGAATGTTCAGGCCCTTAGCGTTGATGGATACGATTTTGAGCGTGCTCGGTATGTTTGAGCAGTTATGTTGCGACATGGTCTGGATTGAGTTGTATTGTTTATGCTAGTGGGTATATGTTAAGTAAATAGCTGACTGAACCCTGGTGGTACCCCAGTGGGGAGGGGACACAGCTGGGGGGGAGAGAGTAGAAATGAGCGAAAAAAGAAGGGGTGTAGGTTATATAGGGAGGGATAGAATGATAGACTAGGAGTAAGTCAAGTTGTGTTCCGGAGGAGGATGTAGTCCAGCTAGGCCTCCTTCAATAGGAGATGGGGATGGGGGTCCGGATCAGTTAGAAGAGAAGTAGGGTTCTCTCCTGGGTGGGGGAGTGGTCAAGATGCAGAGATCGCGGAGGACATTCCTACGACTTTGGAGCTCAAGTAAAGAATGCAGGTCAGGGAGTGTAGTAAAGCACAGATAGGATGGGGTGGGGGGGGCTCTTAGTTTGCGGTTCTCTAGAATGGATTAAATTTTAGAGGCAATCTGTTTATGTTTGCCTCTTTGTTGTATAGCGGTTGTGTTCAGGCATATAATATTATTGTTTGTTGGGCGAGAGTCTTTATGGGGAGACTTGTTTACATATGATGCTGTTTGGTGCAAGGTATGGTTTTCAGTAGTGTATGGATGGGCTGTACATATTGTAGCTATAGATGGTTCACTTGCAGCTATCAATTAGATGACCTGGCTAGTGTCGATGTTTAACTATGGAGGGATACGAATTTAAATATATGAATAGATGGCCTTCTGAGGCGCTGTAAGGGTGTCTTAAGCAGGTCCTCACGTGTCACAGGGGCTCCCCGGTGTGTCAGCGGAACCCCGGCACACCTCTAAGGGTGCCCAGCCGTCACTGCCACCCCGGGACCCAGAGACAGGGGAGGAGACCTGAGTTGTTATTGTGTGGAGAGTTTGAAGACAAATGCAAGTATACCTTGTGGGTGCACACAGAACGATTGTTCAAAACTCACATGACCCCCTTGCTGTGCATCCTGATGAAGGGCTTGATGTTGGTAGGAACGGTGGTTTCTTGAGCTTGTTTAAGGTCTGGTGAGGTGGCACTGAATATGGGGTAGAACACTAACATAGAGAAACATAGAAACATTCAAACTCATTAATAACATATAAACATTGGAGTTTTCCCTTAACTGTAACAACTTCAAACACAAGAAGGCTAAATGAAGACCCAAAGATGTGTCTTTCCCCCCCGTAGTCACATTGTAGCTATAGAAGGTAGGATTCTCTTCCTGAGGATAATTGGGATGGTGCAAGGGCAGTCATGGGTATAAGAGAAAAGCTGATGGGAGGGGGTGTGGGGAAGATACCTTATGTTGAGGATATTATTGTATGGGCTGGGATGTCCTTGGGGGAATGGAGAAATAGTCTAGGTAAGTCAACAAAGTTTTTGGTCTTGAAAGCAAGGTCCGGTGTATTCTTCTGCGTAATGGGTCCTGAAGTGTAGTCAGTCTTATTGGTTTGGGGTTTGTTCATCTAGCTTTCTACTCGGTCTCTTCTGCGTTGGGGTGAAGATCCTGGGCTTCTGCGGTTGTCATCTCTGCGGTTCGGGTTGAGTGGTGGCGAGTTAGACGAGTTTCTGCGTCTTCTATCCCGATGTCTCTGTGCTCTAGGAGTGCTTTCGTTAGTTACTTCGATCCAGTTTTCAGCGATGGAGAACGAGCTGTACCAGTCTGGAACTTCCACTAGTGGCATATTGAGAGTATCACAAAACATTTGTAGATCATCTGGGGTTCGAAGATATGCATTTTGGCCTCTCCATGTTGCTGAGAGGCAGAAGGGGAATTTCCACCTGTAGGGGATGCCTCTGCTTCTTAATTGTTCTAAGAGGGGTCTCAGTGCTCTTCTATGGTTTAATGTGATGGTGGATAGATCCTGGAAGAGCTTGACCTCTATGCCATTGAGTTGAACTCTGACACGTTCCCGAGCTTTTCTGAGTATGGCCTCTTTAAGTGGGAAGTTTACAAGGCAGCAGACAATATCTCTGGGTGGGTCAGTTTCACGGCCTCTCGGTCTCAGCGCCCTGTGAATTCTCTCCATTTCTATGGGTGAGTCAGCTGGTCTCTCCAGTAAGTCGTTGAAAATGCCGGCTATTGTCTGCTCGATCTGGGGTTGTTCGATCGATTCGGGTACACCTCTGATGCGTATATTGTGGCGTCTGCCGCGATTGTCCAAGTCTTCGAGGTGTCTGTGGATTTCTATGATGTGGGAGAAGTTCATATCTGTTGATTTTTGGACTTGTTTGATGGCCGCAGCATGGCGTGTGGTTGTTTGTTCTGCTGTGCCAATTCTCGCTGACACTGCGCATAGGTCGGTTTTCAGTTCTGATATGGCTGCTGTTAGAGTAGCTTTGATGTCTGCTGCTACTGCATGGAGATCAGCAAGATTTAGAGGTTGATTGGCACTATTTGGAGATGGTAAGTTAGTATGGCTGGGGCTATTTTGGGTATTTGAGCCCGTGATGTTTTCACAGTCCATTTCGGATGGCGCACGGTTGTCGCCACCGGCCATCCTGAACATTGCAGGGATGTTGCCCACTGTTAGAGGAGTATTCTCTTTAGTGTGGCGTGGATGCTGAGGATTCTGTTAGTTTTTCCCCATCTTGGTTGAGGTTTTGAGTGTAGCTATGCCCCTGTGTTGTGCTTGAGTCGCTCCAAGTCGCAGGATGGTGTAGTTTAGGCTCTCATTATAGAGGAGAGTTGATCTTGACTTTTAAGAAAAGAACTGCCTTTATAATTAAGGGAGGGTGGGTGAGGCCAGGTATAGGCCTCTTTTTAATGTGATGTGGAGAGTCTGAGGTTGTGATGTAGTTTAGGGAGGTTTGGTCTTTTGTGGTCTGAGGAAGTGTTCCGGAACTTAGTGTTTGCGACCGGGTTTGTGGAGGCTTGGCGGGTGAAATCCAAATTTAGGCCCCGGCTTCGCGGCTGCGGTTAGGCCCCGATTTCTGGATTTGCCTAATGGAAGTCTGGCTTTGTATTATAGCCGCATATCAAGGTTTATGGATCCGTTTTTGGGCAGTAGACCCCCCGGGATAGGGAGGATGGTGGTGAGGTGGTCAGTAGTAAGGCCCCAATATGGCGGCCGCCGTTATTGAGCTGGTCCAGGACCAGATAGAGGCACTCAGCCTGTTGTTTATTATTATCCAAACTAGTGATCCTGTGTCAGGGGCTGTGTTGGGGCTCGGATTAAGCCTTTTGTGGGGCTTACCGTGTCCCGGGGAGCTGGGATGCCTTCGGATGGAGCCTTTCACTGGCGGCGCTCCCTGTTGTCTCCTCCTCAGTCCGCTTCTCCTCGCAGCGGGGATGGTTCCCGGAGCTCACAGATTCGGTCACTGTGAGGGGTGTGGATCGCTGGGGAGCCTGTAAGGGGTCTCTCTCGTGGGAAATAGTTGTTGGTTTTTTGATTTTAGGCAGTTTTTCCTCTCTTGCAGAGCGGAGCTATGGAAAGAGCGTCCGTCTCTCTCCGCTGCTGGACACTTCCCCCAAAATTCTCTCCATCTATAGCCGACCTAACAGCTCTGTCTGTATTCATGTGTTTTTGAATAGAGACAAAATAGGCGGTAAAGCAAAATGAAGAACCCAGAAATCTAAAACATACATTCTAAAAAGAGAAGTCATACAAATCAAATTAGCTGTATAGATATAAAGATATCATAATGTGTGTTTTCCTTATCTTGTAATATATTATGCAAAGAACATAAATTTTCACCTGATTTCAAATATGAATAGTTCCATTTTATATTTTGAATCTAAATAAATGTTTAGACATTTAGAGATGGCCTATATAAAAAATACAGATGCAGAATCTTTTTGGTGTTTTATTAGACATTTGTGCTAATAGAATACATCTGTGAAATAAATTATACATTCAAAAGCTTTCCTAACATAAGTCAGTTGCTTAAAGACTATTCTTTGCCAATTTATAAAAACACTGTTGAAAGCTTTATAAGAATAGTGAAGCTTTATAAAAAAAAAAAAAAAACTCCATGTCATGAAGCAGTTTAAATATGCTTGACCTTTTAATGATCTACAGAATTAGAAAGAAAATGAGAAAATACTCTGTACAAAATGTGAAGCAAGCTAAGTATACTAATTTGATATTAGATAAAAATGAATGAGGACTATTGATGAGGAGCAGGATTTCTCATTGATGGCTTTCATAACCTTTCCTGGTGACCCCAACATGTTGTTCATTTTTAGAGTGTCTGTATTTTTAGAGGACCAGATTAAATTTGTTTAAAGAGGCCTTTATTCGTTTTGTTGATTGCTTTCTTGAGGCACTCCGGAGCACTCATATGATTTTCTTATTTACCCTCTGCTTCCTCCCTACTATTGTCTATGTACAGTGCCTTGAAAAAGTATTCGTACTCCTTGAAATTTTCCACATTTTGTCATGTTACAACTAAAACCGTAAATGTATTTTATTGGGATTTTATGTAATAGAACAACACAAAGTAGCACATAATTGTGAAGTGGAAGGAAAACGATAAATGGTTTTCAAAACATTTTACAAATAAATATGTGAAAAGTGTGGTGGGCATTTATATTCAGCCCCCCTGAGTCAATACTTTGTAGAGCCACCTTTCCCTGCAATTACAGCTGCAAGTCTTTTTGGGGAGGTCTCTACCAGCTTTGCACATCTAGAGAGTGATATTTTTGCCCATTCTTCTTTGCAAAATAGCTCAAGCTCTGTCAGATTGGATGGAGAGCGTCTGTGAACAGCAATTTTCAAGTCTTGCCACAGATTCTCACTTGAATTTAGGTCTGGATTTTGACTGGGCCATTCTAACACATGAATATGCTTTGATCTAAACCATTCCATTGTAGCTCTGGCTGTATGTTTAGGGTCGGTGTCCTGCTGGAATGTGAAACTCTGCCCCAGTCTGAAGTCTTTTGCAGACTCTAACAGGTTTTCTTCTAAGATTGCCCTGTATTTGACTCCATCCACCTTCCCATCAACTCTGACCAGCTTCCCTGTCCCTGCTGAAGAAAACCATCCCCACAACATGATGCTGCCACCACCATGTTTCACGGTGGGGATGGTGTGTTCAGGGTGTTGTGCAGTGTTAGTTTTACACCACAAATAGCGTTTGGTTTTCAGGCCAAAAAGTTAAATTTTGGTCTTATCTGACCAAAGTACCTTCTTCCACATGTTTGCTGTGTCCCCTACATGGCTTCTCACAAACCGCAAAAGGGACTTCTTATGGCTTTCTTTAAACAATGGCTTTCTTCTTGCCACTCTTCTATAAAGGCCAAATTTGTGGAGTGGAGCAGGACTAGTAGTTGTCCTGTGGACAGATTCTCCCACCTGAGCTGTGGATCTCTGCAGCTCCACCGGAGTTATCATGGATCTCTTGGCTATTTCTTTGATCAATAATTTCCTTGCTCGGCCTGTCAGTTTAGGCGGATGGCCATGTCTTGGTAAGTTTGCAGTTGTGCAATACTTTTTCCATTTTTAGATGATGAATTGAACAGTGCTCCATGAGATGTTCAAAGCTTGGGATTTTTTTTATAACCTAACCCTGCTTTAAACTTCTCTACAACTTTATCCCTGACCTGTCTGGTGTGTTTATTGGCCTTCATGATGCTGTTTGTTCAATAAGGTTCTCTAACAAACCTCTGAGGGCTTCGCAGAACAGCTGTATTTATACGGAGATTAAATTACACACAGGTGGATCATTTTGAAAATAATTTTTCATTTTCCTTCCACTTCACAATTATGTGCCACTTTGTGTTGATCTATCACATAAAATCCCAATAAAATCCATTTGCTTTTTTTGGTTGTAACATGACAAAATGTGGAACATTTCAAGGGTTATGAATACATTTTCAAGGCACTGTAGGCCTAGGTCTCACCACAACAGTAGCTTACTACTGCAAAAAAAGAGAGTAACCTAGTGACCATATACATCATGTTGCAGAAAAGTGATAGACATGCCAATAACCTGGACAAGCAGAAGGAAGGAGCTAAAATGCGGCTAAGTTGCCAAAATTGTAAATTCCAATGTTGTTTTTGTGGGAACATTTTTTTCCGCAAAAAGTCACAAATTAAAAAGGTCAAACTATGGTTTCTCTGCATGTTTGTTGGACCTAATTTTGTAACTAGGGTAGTGACTTACACTATAGCACTACAACACCAGGGGTATATTTATTTTCTTACCACCACATCCCAAATATAGTAACAAATGGTTTACACTTCCTCAAAACCAAGGAAAAGAGCAAGCGTTTAGGGTTTCAGGTGGATTATCTCTCAAAAAATGTCAAAACACACATATATGTTAAAATCCAATCTTTTATTGAGATTTATAATGATTGTAAACTATCACCTTGTAAAACAACCCATTCAGTTTAAAACAGAAATGAAAGGCAAAACATTTGTGTATAGATATAAAAAAGCATTAGAGTCGGGGGCACTAGAGAATTAGATCTCAGCTGTATAAGAGCTGGGGGAAGAGAAGCAACAGTACACTGAGCTTGACAGTGAAAGGCTGTGCAGGGGGGGTAAGGCCACATCTGATCATTGGAGAAGAGCACACTAGAGAACTGACTGTGCTGTGCTCTGATGCATAGTGTGGTCAGTTTTTAATAGAAAATCAGAGGGACTGGCAGGAACACCAGAGATTTCACATAAAGGAAACAATACAAAGAAAACAGAATACTTTTTCAACAAGTGCATGGTACAGCAGGTAACAAACACTTTAACTTACTTCTGGGTGTTTTTCTGCATAAATAATTCTACATTTTTAAGTTGCAATGATGCAGCTATAATAAATTTACTTTGGCTTTAGTGGTAAAAAAATGCAGGAAAACTAGAATCATGAAGTCTTTTCTGGTCAATTGTTGCTTGATCAAAGTTTGATTCATCCAGTTGCCATGGTCACTTTAATTCTCTCTTGAAATACCTGTATTGTGACTTGCTACTAACTTGTAGTGTTCCGAAGATTATGGTAAATTTGAAGCAAAAATGCTTTATAACAAATATTGGACATGACTCTTAATGCACAGTGGATGGAAAAGCATTCTGAAGCACTATAGCTTTGACCTTTTCTGAAAATGTATATATTTTTAGCATGTGCTGCTTGACTGTAAGGATCCATTGAAGAGAATCATCAACAAGGATTGATTCTGCATTGAACCTAGCTTGATAGTGGGTAAAAATAAATAGTTCTAGGAGCACTGATTATATTTGTCATTTTTTTGTTCTGGGCAATCTGCACACAAGTAGAACAGTTGCCAAACATTTGTTTTTGATGGTGAATGCAATCCCTTATGTTGCCAGCAATAAGATCTTATTATTATAGTTTGCGTGCTATTTAGCCACCCCCTCTTCCTTCCTGTAATGGAATGTAGCATCTTTGCAGCTTTGTAAGACCCCTTTTACAATGAGGTGCTTTTCAGGTGCTTTTGCACTAAAAATAGCACCTAAAAGCTCCTGAAAACTGCTTCCCATTCATTTCAATGAGTGCTTTCACACTGGGATGGTGCGCTGGAAAAAGTCCTGCAAGCAGCATCTTTGGGACATGTTTGGAGCGCTTAAAAAAGCACCTCAAAAATGCCCCTCTCCATTTTTCTTTTTTTAGCCCAGGTTCACAGTATTGCAATCTCAGAGATCGCATGTGCCGATCAGATGCAATCTCTGAGCAATGCGACTCGCATTAGATTCGCACCAAAAAGGGTGCAGGAGCCTTTTTTCTCCCGCACTGGATTTGGATCTCATGGGTGTTCATACCCGATCCCACTACTCCCAAACCTTCAACCCTAACTCTAATCCCAGTCTTAGTAGTCCAAAACGCTCAACCCTAACCCAATCCTAACCATAATCCCACACCCACCAGTCCCAATCCTCCAATCCTAGCCCCAATCCCAGTCCCACTAGTCCCAAATAGGGATGGGCCAGCTGTTTGAGTCGAACGTAAGTTCGTCAACTCTCAATCATTATGGGGCGTTCGCGTCAAATTCGAATGCCCCGTAATGCAGTGCGAGACTGCGGGGAATGACACATGCTGATTGGCCAAAGCATTCACATGACCTGCATGCTTTGGCCAATCACAGTGTGCTCTGCTGTGAAAGCCATGATTGGCCAGAGGCAGGGTGCCTTTGGCCAATTATGGCTCAGGGGTCTCAGTCCATGCCCCACACAATATAAGGCCGCTTGAACGGCGGCCGTATGTAGTGTGTGAGTGTGGAGACTGGAACGTCAAACTAGTTTAGCTAGTTTAGTTTGTAGTGTGTGGGCAGTGTAGTATATAGATCTAGAGTCGAGTATATACAATCAGTGCAGGCAGTGTAGTATATAGATCTAGTGTAGCCTATATACAATCAGTGCAGACAGTGCAATATATATGCATATATGTATACACAGTATATATATATATATATATATATATATATATATACGCTGCATTCAGTGTACAGTATATAGAGGCAGTGCAGGCAGTGTAAGAATATATATACACAGTATATAGTATATATAGTGTATATATAGTGTATATATATATATACAGTCCTGCTCACCATTATTGGCACCCATGAAGTTTATGTACATATTGTGGAATATCTACTGAAGGAAATGTATCAAATTAACCAACATATTACTAAATAGAAAAATTTACAATAAATAGTAAATGTCAAAAAACAGTTTGTGTTCGATAGACATCATTATACAACCAATTAAACTATGTAAAGGAAGTCATCTATAAGGTGTTATACATGTATTTGAAGTACCCACGGTTATTACCACTCGTCCTGACATATATATATATATGTGATATATATGTGATATATATGATATATGACACATATATATAAGAATGTGACGGACGTGACGGAGATATATGACATGTGACTTACGTCGCATATATATATATATATATATATATATATATA
>BLSH010129414.1:1165438-1198428 GCA_018402905.1 Glandirana rugosa | reverse complement strand
AAATCTTTGGGGGGAGCTGAAAACTGCCATTGGAGAAAGGAACCCTGCAAATGTTCAAGAGCTTGAGCATATTGCAAAGGAAGTGTGGGAGAAAATGCCACCCGAGAAGTGCAAGAAGCTTATCGATGGATATAAGAAACGTTTGGAGGCTGTCATCGCTGCCAAAGGGTGTGCAACCAAATATTAAGGAGGGGTGCCAATATTAGTGCACATGCTGGTTTTCTGTTTTTTCTTTATAATTACAATATCTATGTTGAAATAACAATTGTCTTTGTTAAATTACTTTGGACCTCCAATTAAAAGATCCTGCTGATATAAATTTGGTACATTTCCATTTATTTCTGAAGACATTCACTCAGTTATGCAAAACATGAAGGGGTGCCAATAATGGTGAGCAGGACTGTATATATATATATATATATATATATACATATATACAAAAGTGAGTACACCCCTCACATTTTTGTAAATATTTTATTCTATCTTTTCATGTGACAACACTGAAGAAATTACACATTGCTACAATGTAAAGTAGTGAGTGTACAGCTTGTATAACAGTGTAAATTAGCTGCCCCCTCAGAATAACTCAACACACAGCCATTAATGTCTAAACTGCTGGCAACAAAAGTGAATACACCCCTAAGTGAAAGTGTCCAAATTGGGCCCAAATAGCCATTTTTCCTCCCCATTGTCATGTGACTCATTAGTGTTACAAGGTCTCAGGTGTGAATGGGGAGCAGGTGTGTTAAATTTGGTGTTATCTCTCTCGCTCTCACATACTAGTCACTGGAAGTTCAGCATGGCACCTCATGACAAAGAACTCTCTGAGGACCTGAAAAAAAGATTTGTTGCTCTACATAAAGATGGCCTAGGCTATAAGAAGATTGCCAAGACCCTGCAACTGAGCTGCAGCATGGTGACCAAGACCATACAGCGGTTTAACAGGACAGGTTCCACTCAGAACAGGCCTTGCCATGGTCAACCACAGAAGTTGAGTGCACGTGCTCAGCGTCATATCTAGAGGTTGTCTTTGGGAAATAGACGTATGAGTGCCGCCAGCATTGCTGCAGAAGTTGAAGGGATGGGAGGGTCAGCCTGTCAGTGCTCAGGCCATATGCCACACACTGCATCAAATTGTTACTTTTAGTCCTGAAGTTTCTGCAAAGGAGTCTAAAGTGCGATTTAAGTTGGGTAGAGATGTATGGGGAGACGTAATGAACAGGAGGATGTCATCCGCGAAGAGACCACATTTGTGGATCTGGGAGCCGCAAGATACCCCCTTGATATCTGGGTTCTGTAGAATAGTAATCGCTAAGATTTCGACAGCTATAGCGAAAATGAGCGGCGAGAGAGGGCACCCTTGTCTTGTTCCCTTCGCTATATCTATTGGCTCCGAAAAGAACCCCTGCAGCCTTATTTGGGCCTTAGGAAAAGAATAAAGTGACCTGATGATTCCCAAGAAGCGTTGACCAAATCCCCATTTCTCTAGAATCACAAAAATGTAAGACCAGGATACTGAATCAAAGGCCTTCTGCAAGTCTAGCGATAAGACCATGCCTCATTGTTTAGTGCCTCCCTCCCAGTTAGATTGTAGGATGGAAATTAGATCAACAGCTCTACGAATCTGGTCAGGGCCCTGCCTCCCCGGGATGAACCCCACCTGATCTTTGTGTATGTAAGACTTAAAGTGAAGAATAAAGTGACCTGATGATTCCCAAGAAGCGTTGACCAAATCCCCATTTCTCTAGAATCATGAAAATGTAAGACCAGGATACTGAATCAAAGGCCTTCTGCAAGTCTAGCGATAAGACCATGCCTTGTTGTTTAGTGCCTCCCCCCCAGTTAGATTGTTGGATGGAAATTAGATCAACAACTCTACGAATCTGGTCAGGGCCCTGCCTCCCCGGGATGAACCCCACCTGATCTTTGTGTATGTAAGACTTGATAAAAGAGGCTAACCTATTGACCATGATTTTCGTTAAAATTTTTATGTCATTGTTGATCAATGATATAGGTCTATAGTTCCCTACCTCCTCGGGATTCTTGTCCGGCTTCGGAATTACCGTGATAAAGGCAGAGTTAAGCTGTGAGTCCAAGGGAGAGCCCTGTGTTTTGGAATGAAAGAATTTTGTAAGGTGGGGAACAAGTGTCGCGGCAAAGGCCTTATAGTACGGGATGGACAGACCGTCTGGACCTGGGGCTGACCCCTTTTTAAGGTCCTTGATGACCCCTAGCACCTCCTCCTCTGAGATATTTGCCTCTAGAATTTGTTTGTGTTCTGCTGTAAGGGAGGGAAGTGTGACGTCATCAAGAAATGTTGGGGGGAAGTCTTTGTGGATTAGTACGGGGGGCTGTATAAATCCGCGTAGAACTTGTGGAAAGTGTCTAAAATTTTCTTTCTGTTAGTAGTGAGGCCTTGACCTGGAATTCTAATTTTGCGTGTAGAATTTTTGTCCGCTCCAACGGATCGATTTTTCTGCTCTAGCCGTCAAGGCCATATTTAATTCTAGTCTGGCTTTATCCAGTTGGGCTAAGAGGGATTTGGAGGGATGGGCCTTGTGCTGCTTCTGGAGTGAAGTGTAAGAGTTTTCCAGTCTAACGAGATCCACCGATCTCTCTTTCTTGATTTGAGCCAACATTTGTATAATTTTGCTTCGAATGTAGGTCTTGTGCGCTGCCCAAAGGACTTCTGCTGAGGTCCCTTCTATGTTGTTGAAAAGGAAATATTCCTTAAGAGCACTATCAATTTCCGTAAGTCTAATGGGATCGGATAGCAACGATTCATTCAGTCTCCACTGAGCATGTCTCACATATTGCGGGTCGGATCAGATCTGCAGAAGGACTATGGAATGGTCTGAGAAGGCTGTGTCAACTATTCTCGAGTTCGTGACTAGGGGAATTGTGTTAGATCGTACGAGGAGGTGGTCAATTCATGCGTAGGAGTTGTGGGGGAAAGAGTAGTGTGTGAAATCTCTCTTGGATGGGTTGAATTCCCTCCAGATATCCAACATATTCAGAGTATGCAGTAACTTGGCTAGTTTTAGACTTGCTCTGGACGGGCGCGTTAATTGGTCCCCATGGGGTCTAGATTTGTCAAGTCCTTGATCAAAGGCTAAGTTAGAATCTCCTCCCACTATGACTCTACCTTCAAAATGGGACTGAATGGTGTCGAACAGAGATTTAAAGAAGGTTGGTTGACCTTTATTTGGGGCATAGTAAGAGACTAGTGTTTATATGTTTCCGTCTATGGTACCTTTGATTAAGATGAATCTCCCTTCTGGGTCTTTAATTTCCAAAAGGGGGGAAAAGTCACATGTTTTGGAGATCAGTATTGCTACTCTTTTGATTTGGATTCTGCTTTGGCCAGGAAGAAGGTGGGAAAATGTGGGGGGAGGAATTTAGGGGTGAATTGAGACGGGAAGTGGGTTTCCTGAATCAGTATTACGTTGAGATTAAGAGATTTGTAGTGGTTAAAAACTTTCCTCCTTTTTATAGGGGAATTGAGACCCTGTGTATTGTGAGTGGCAATTGTGAAATGTTTATAAGTGGTATTAGCCATGGAGCCTGGGGAGTACAGAGCTGGAATCAACAGTAGCACTCACCTCCGACCCTGAGGTACCTGATATTAGTACGAGGAGCCCGAGGACATCCGGGGATCCCGCTGTGCAGAAGGTAGGTCTGGCAGTCCCGAACACCGGATCAATTGTTAGGTGCCTTGTAAGAGAAGAGGAGAAATAGAAAGAGGAGAAGGAGAGAAACAATACATAACATAGCACTTTACACCTATAGGTAGCTTGTGGGAGTGGTGCCCGAGGAGTTAAAGACTCTCTCCGACCCACGGTCCCTGTCCTCTTGCGAGGAAACATACCAAAAGTAAGTAACACAAAAGAAAGTAATATCTTACCCACTATGGGCAGACAACTTATCCCAGGGAGTTCCAGGGAAGTCCCGGGGTTAAGTGGAGGTGCATGGGGACCTACCCCAGCCGAGGCGCCCCTCGGCTAAACTATATCTTATTTTATATAACCAGAACAAACAGAATAATATATATTGCATATAGACCCCGCAGCCAGAAAAAGGAGAAGCCTTTCAATGCTCCCTTCCGGAGAGCACATTTTAATCTTGAGTGCCTAATGGCAGTCCGGAGCCTTATGTTGGACGTAATTCAATGTGGTAGTGGACTCTTGAAAGATCTAACGGTGAGATAAACAAAAACAGCCTAAATGTATTTGTGGGGAGGCAACAAGGTTAATGAAAAACAAAAAAATAGGGCAACGTTGCCCCAGAACCGTGGCTATCATGTAACTACATGAAAGAGCTTAACCAGGTCTTAAAGACGAGCACAGACCGTGCCGAGCAATAAGGTAAAGAGACAGAACCATGTGGTTTAGCCTGTGGGTTACGGTGGTCTGTTGTCTTTAGATCTCTTGCTCTTGGACTTGGTCCATAGAGGAGAGACCGGGCTTGGAGGAAGTGGTCTCTTTGCGTGGGAGCCAGTCGGGTCAGTAAGATCCATTGGAGCCTCGTGGGAGATTAGTTTGAGATAAAGAAGTAGTTTTTCTCATTCCGTTATTGAAGAAAGGGAGAACGTTTTACCTTTAAGGGTGAATTTGACGGCAAATGGAAAAGCCCACCAGTATTTGAGTTCCTTTTGTTGTAAAACTTGGAGAAGTGGTTTGAGGGCTCTCCTTTTTTGGATGGTGGTTGGAGACAAGTCTGCAAAAATCTGGACTTGGTGGCCCATGCAGGAGATAGAGGGGTTAGACCTGGCAGCTCTCATAATTTCTTCTTTGACGGCATAAAAGAGCGGTTTGACTATTATGTCCCTTGGAGAGCCGTCCTTCCTTGGTGGGCCCAAAGCTCTGTGTGCCCTATCCAGCTCCAGCCTGTGTTTAGGTACATTGGGGATTACGGAGAGAATCAAGTCCTGAATGGCAGGAATGATTTCCGTGATAGATTCAGGCAGACCTCTCACCCTGAAGTTATAGCTTCTTGATCTATTCTCAAGGTCGTCTATTCTTGCCAGGGCAGTTTCCAGTTGGTCCTGCAGGACTTGAATATGAGAAGAGTTTTGGTTAGTTCTGGCCATGGTGGTGTCCAATTTTTGTTCGATGGACTCCATTCTGGAACCCAGCATGTGAAAGTCTGCTTTTATGTCTCCTGTAATTTTTGAGGCAGTGTTTGCTAAGCCCCTTTCCAAGAGGGTAGAAAATTTGAGGAAAAGGTCTGCTGTATTGAGGGGGGGATCCTGAGATGAAGGGCTGGGGTTGAGAGCTTCTGGTGGGCATGCTGTGAGATGCCCTGCCGGGGATATTGGAAAGTCTTCCATTGTATGACGTATTAGAGATTCCGTGGAGGCTGGGGATGCTGGCAGAAGTTGGTATGGTAGCTGGCTGGCCCCTGGTGTTAGGGTGAGGGCGGGAGGTGCTAAAATAGGTCTATGGTCTGGTGTTACCTCCTCGGAGTGGGCTCTAGCAGTGGCCATGTCGGAAGGGTGGGCTCAGACAGGGTCAGTGAACAAAAGTAAGAGAGACCTTCTGACCTGTGGGCCCTTCATACAGTGAGGATATGGACCTCCGGGATTTTCCGCCCTGTTGTCAATAGCCCGCAGTCAGGCGTATAATGGAATGCCTTTTTATGATCCTCCCCTTGTCCCCACCTCTTGCAGGGGGGTTTTCACTGTCAGACAGAGAGGGGGTCTGCTTTGTGGGGTGAAAAGCTGTATGAACTTGTAGGTGCCTCTGAGTTAGGGGATTTATGCCTTGATGGCTTCCCAGGGGTCTTGAGGAGTAGTCTAGTGCCTCTACCAGGTTAAAAGGAATGAACCCTGAGTTCCTTAAGAGATGGAGGACCCTTTAGGCCTTGACGGCGGCCATCTTGGTCCACCCTGCTGAAGCTATTGCTGCCACTGTGAACAAACTGGGTCTTAGGGAGCAGCAGGCTTTACTGACCTTCTCCCAGGATGTGGTGGCAGGTTGGTCCAGACTAGACTAGCTGGGTCTGCAGGTCTGAAGACGCTGTATTGAGGCTGCTATGTCCGTTAGGCCGCAGCCGCGGCCATCTTGGTGCTCCCGGCGGCTATCACGACGCGACGGGAGGACTCGGAAGGCTGCCGCAGCACAACCTTCCTGTGTCCGCGGCTTGTGGGGGGGTTGGGGGATGGGGTCCCCTGTTCTGATGCTCCATGGTGGTCGCTGATGGAGCCTGGGGCGCCGTAGGCGGGTGTAGGTGCGGAGCTCCCGGGTTAGGCGTCCATCCTGGAGCTCCCGCACATGCGCACTCCGTTTGTGGGCTTTCTTGAGCATCATCTTTAAAGGAGTCTTCCTTCTGGGACGACAGCCATGCAGACCAATTTGATGCAGTGTGCGGCGTATGGTCTGAGCACTGACAGGCTGACCCCCGCCCCTTCAACCTCTGCAGCAATGCTGGCAGCACTCATATGTCTATTTCCCAAAGACAACCTCTGCATATGACGCTGAGCACGTGCGCTCAACTTCTTTGGTCGACCATGGTGAGGCCTGTTCTGAGTAGATCCTCTCCTGTCAGACCACTGTATGGTCTTGGCCACCATGCTGCAGCAAGGTTTCAGGGTCTTGGCAATCTTCTTATAGCCTAGGCCATCTTTATGTAGAGCAACAATTATTTTTTTCAGATCCCCAGAAAGTTCTTTGCCATGAGGTGCCATGTTGAACTTCCAGTGACCAGTATGAGTGAGTGAGACCAATAACACCAAATTTAACACACCTGCTCCCCATTCACACCTGAGAACTTGTAACTCCAACATGTCCCATGACACTGGGGAGGGAAAATGGCTAATTGGGCCCAATTTGGACATTTTCACTTAGGGGTGTACTCACTTTTGTTGTCAGCGGTTTAGACATTAATGGCTGTGTGTTGAGTTATTTTGAGGGGACAGCAAATTTACACTGTTATACAAGCTGTACACTCACTACTCTACATTGTAGCACAGTGTAATTTCTTCAGTGTTGTCACATGAAAAGATATAATAAAACATTTACAAAAATGTGAGGGGTGTACTCACTTTTGTGAGATACTGTATATATATATATATATTTTTTTAGAGAGAGAGAGATAGAGACTTACAAAGAAAAGAGAAATAGAGAGACTACCTAATTGCGAGAAAAAAAAAACAACTTAATTGCAACGTGTTATAAGAAACAAATCTAATGCGTTAAAGTGTATACATATGTGAGATATTATCTAAACAAATTGTGCAGCGTTATGGGTGAGACTATCCAAATCGATTCCCTTTTCAATTTAGTAAGTGGAAGAAATAACACACACACAACATATAAGGTAAACTATTTCTCAATACTTCTCCAAAAGCGATTAGTGAAAGCAAAAAAAAAGAAAATGAAAAGTTCAGCGTTTGGTAGCGCTGATCTTTCAGGCAGTTCTCAGACTTCTTATAACATGAACATGTATGTGTGTGTGTGTGGGGGGGTGAGCACATATCCTTGTGCTATGTGGTGTGTTGAAGAGGGATTTTTATTTTTTTTACACAAATCACTTTTGGAGTATTATTGGGACATGGTTTACTGTATATGTTGTGTGTGTGTTATTGTTTTCCACATACTAATTGAAAAGTTGAAAAGGGAATCATTTTGGGTAGTCTCACCCATAACGCTGCAAAATTTATGTTTAGATGATGTTTCACATATGTATACACTTAGGCTTGTTTCACACTAGTGTGATGCGGGAAACCCTGCGATTCCTGTGCGGTATTACGCATCCCACCTGAATCGCCGGTGGTTCACACTGACATCTGCAAACTGCTGCGGCTGTCAATACAAAGTTAATGACACCTCGAGATCGGTTCACAGATCACAGTGCAAACTGTGAAATGGTGCAGGAATCGGATTGCATGGGTGTGAACACTCATGAGATCCGATTCCAGTGCGGACTAAAAAAAAGGGTCCTGCACCATTTTGGTGTGACTGCGATACAATTTCAGCTATATAGTTTCTATGGATGAAATCGCATCGCACAGACATCGCATGTGATCTGCACAGCATGTGGTGCGAATCACATTCGATGCCTGGCATCGCACTAGTGTGAACCTGCACTAAAACACATGGGATTTGTATGTTTGCTATGATAATGCATGTTTCTATAAATAGAGATAAAGAGAGGAGGAAAAGAGAGGTACAGACAGTGATTTGGAAGGAGAGCGAAAGAGAAATACAGAAAGAGTGAGAGATATAGAGAGAAAGCAAAGATCGTTTTCATATCCAGTATATATAGACATGTGTATACTGGGGCTTGCAATTTTTCTTATACTTCTTTCAACTCCCTATTCTTATTATTTTTTAGGATCATAGACTGGTGAGACAGAATATCTGTGTCTCCTCAGGTTTCCCCTCCCCCAGTCACAGCAGTGTGGAGCTCACAGGGAGGAAGAGAAAATTGAGCAGAATGAAATGCTAGTGCATGTGTCAGCCCATCCTATACAGCCACAAAGGCAATGATTCATGGGACTTGTAGTTTCTTATTAATTCAGTGAACTACAATCCCAGAAGGCATTACCAGAAGTAAGTAGAAAGCAGAAGAGAAGCTTTCAGTGTATTTTTTTAAATGACTCACAAAAATGTAACATCCAGAACACAGAAGTGAATATTTTTTACAAAAAAATATTATGCACAATAAGAATGTCATGAATGTTAGGCATGATTTATGAAGGAATTCGATTTTTTGTGCTGAAGGTGAACTTACACTTTAAACAATTCTTCAGTCCTCAGAGCCCAAGGTTGATAGGTTCAAGCACCCATCGGCAGCGTCTGCATTATATGGTGTAGGAATATCTAGGGGCAAGAGCAGACGTGGAGACCTTTCCAACTGAGCATCCACTGAGTTACAGAGTCTTGAGGATGGACCTCTGGCCATAACTTGCTAAATATACAATCGAGCTACTGGCATGTCCTGCATCCAGTGCGCTTTCTGAATGGACATTCAGTGCTGCTGGAGGGTTCGTAATGAATCAAAGATTGTTCCTGTCCACAGGCTCCATTGATAGGCTCACATTTATATAAATGAATCAGTCCTGGATCAGCAGCTATCAAGCCCCTGACGCTGATCTAACTGATTGAATTTCCTAGAGATCTGGGATCCCTTGAAGACTGCCTATGCTGCCTAGCCCATTCCTCCTGAATCCTGATGACACCAGCTTCCAACAATATTTTGGGTTTGGGGCACCACCAACACCCAAGGCCCAATTTTTCTACACCTGTTTCACCGGGGCATGTCATTACAATTTTTGGAATAATTTTTAACAGCAGGGCCTGTTCCTGTGCCCAACAAGAGTAACTGCGACGGGTTACAATGTTCTGCCACCACCAATACCCAAGGCCCAATTTTTCTGCACCTGTTTGACTGGGGCATGTCATTACAATTTTTGAAATAATTTTTAACAGCAGAGTCTATTCCTGTGCCCAACAAGAGTAACTGTGAGGGGTTACAGTGTTCTGCCACCACCAACACCCAAGGCCCAATTTTTCTGCATCTGTTTGACTGGGGCATGTCATTTTATAGAGTGCAGTCCCCATAGTATATATAATAAAGTTCAGACTATATGGTGCAGTCAGTGTAGTATATATAACAAAATGTATTGAAGTGGTTAAGGGGAACCCTATGACAGAATTTGTGAAAAAAATGGCATGGGGTGCCCCCCAAAATCTATATCAGGCCCTTAAGGTCTGGTATAGATTTTAAGGGGAACCCCCGCGCCAAAATAAAAAAAAGGGCCTGGTTTGGATTTGGGGGGGGACCCCCAAGCAAATTTTTTCGTTGATCTTTGATCTATATTGCTGGGAGCTGGCAATACATTACAGGCGCAAGCAAGTTTAAATTATTTTTGTCTTTAAAAATGTAATTTTGCTTCGGCACTGTTATAAACATCACACAGATGTGCCACTTTACAGGCAAACCAAGGGGACCCTCTGGCACGATATTTAAGGGAATATTTCATTTTTATTTTTTTACTTTCAGCATTATTAAAATCACTGCTCCTGAAAAAACAATTGTTTTAAAAACTTTCTTTTGCATTGATACACGTCCTCTAGGGCACTACACGGGTCCCCATACACTTTTTATGGCAATAACTTGGACATAAGCCTTTACAATTAGCACTTTTGAGTTTTCATGTTTGAGTGCCATTGATTTTAAAAGGGTTTGTGTGTTCGCACAAACTTATTGCCTGTTCACGGTGTTCTGGTGGGAACCGAGCCAGGGGTGTTCGGCTCATCCCTAGTTCCAAACACCTAATCCTATCCCCAATCACAGTCCCAACAGTCCCAATTCCCTTAATCCTAATTTATATGTTCATGTTTTATATGTGCATTCTATTTATTGTAATCCGAAATAAAGATAGAATAAAAATCTAATTAAACAGGTTTCCTTATTTACATGTCTGTAATCTAAACATCAAGAACAAATATACAGGATTGGTAACACTATGCAATCAATGTCTAGGCCTTCAAACAACAAATAAAAAGGGAATAGTAAAGAAACATAGCACTGAATAATTTTATTGGATATGCGTAAGTGTCAGATCATATTTTTTGCCAACTCACTGCACCAGCAGGGCTCAAAAAATAGTCCATCAACTCATCCCTAATTCGGAAACCCACTGTTGGACCACGGACATGAGGGAAGTCAACAGGTTCCAAATTGTGTGCCAATGTGTTCTCAAAATTGGCGCCATCTCTATCCCAGACCACATTATGCAAACACATGCTGCCTTAATTAATTTGCATGCACTGTCTACCTGAAGATACTTTTCTGGGTGTCAAGATTCCTATGTGAGCATGTTTATTGCCACTATGAAGAGCTCCTGTTCCTGAAGCCCGTACTGGAGATGAGAGCATAAGTATAATAATATATGTATAAATATTTCAAATTGTCTATTATGGATTTATATTTTACAGGGCTAAAAATATATAACGAGTTGTTTAGATAATTATTTAAAATTGTATAATTTTATTTTTTTGGTGCTGACAGCAACATGGACACAGATGATGACCACAACCCCAAGGAGACTGACATTCAGGGGGATCACGATCCGGTTGATGATCTGCAGCTTGTCGAAACAGAACAGAGATTAAACAACGCAAGGAGACCATAGCCCAGAACCCAAGACCGCCGTAGGAAGAATGACAAACAGAGGCATTCGGAACAGTTTTTCAATGCTGTAAAAAAAAATATTCAATGAAAAACAGAAGGATCAATGTGAGATATGTTCTTTTGCGCATAGCTTGGGTCCTCCAATGGAGAAGGTACTGGAGGAGTACCAGTGCGATATGCGCATTGAACTTATGTGCATCATCAAGTACTTCCAGGAACGTCTTCCAAGTAGACAACAACAAGAGGTCCCCAGTACCAGTGATTTCCCTGTGAGGTATGACAACACCAACAGTCTACCTAGTACCTCATATGACCCTAGGCCAACCCAGTACCTATTTGCTGCTGGGTCATCGTATGTTGGCATGCCCCAAAATTACTTCAATCCCCAATCCACATTCAACAATCCTTGATTCCAGGGAGGGGCATCTTATCGCCCGCTTACTCATCCTCCTCCTCCTTCCCCTCTAGAGGAGCCACACCATCCCTCTCCCTCTTACCAAAATTTGTAAATTTCCTTTCTTTTTTTACTATTTTGCTGTTGGTAAACTTTTGTTTGTAATGCACATTGCATATATGCTGTTTTCATGTCGTGCACATGTTGTGCACTTTTGTTCATACAATAAATGCATTAATAAATAATTTGCATAATTAAATTATTGTTTCAGCGGTTGTATTACTTCTTTATATGTGGTCACATCAAATCATCATATACACTTACCTTAACGTTATTAGTAAATGTTCACATGGTGATTCTGCAACCCTGTAGTTGGTATCTTGTCTCAACAAGTCAGGTGTCAAGATGTTGAGGAGAAAGTCATATCTGGTGAAGCAAATAGGTCAGCTGTTAGCACTACATAAACATTAACAGATGCTACACCTAAACCTATACTAACCTTACCCCTAAACCTATGCTAATACAAACACAACTCAAAGCCTATCCTAACCCTAACCCTATACTAGCCTGAACCATAACCCTAAACCTTTGCTAACCATAACTAAACCTAAACAAATACACTATACTGACCAAAAGCAGTCATGGGACTAGGATCAAATTGAGGTTTGGGACTAATTGGACTGGGATTAGGGTTGCGGGATTGGGAGTAGTGGGACTGGAATTAGGGTTAGGGTTGCATGATTGGGAGTAGTGAGGCTGGGATTAGGGTTAGGGGTAAGGGTTTGGGAATACTAGGACTGGGATTAGGGTTAGGGTTGCAGAGTTAGGATTAGGTGATTGGGACTAGGTGATTGGGAGTAGTGAGACTGGGATTAGAGTTAGCGTTGGGGTTTGGGTGTAGTGGGACTGGGATAAGGGTTAGGGTTGCAGGATTGGTAGCAGTGGGACTGAGATTAGGGTTAGGGTTGGGGGGTTGGGTATAGTGGGACTGGGATTAAGGTTAGGATTAAGGGACTGGGAGTATTGGAACTGGGATAGGGTTAGGGTTGGGGGATTGGGAGTAGTGTGACTGGGATTAAGGTTAGGATTTGGGGATTGGGAGTAATGAGACTGGGATAGGGTTAGGGTTGGGGATTAGGTGTAGTAGGACTGGGATTAAGGTTAGGATTAGGGGATTGTGAGTAGTGGGAATGGGGTTAGGGTTAGGTTTGGGGGATTGGGAATAGTGGGACTGGGATTAGGGTTAGGGTTGGGTGTAGTGGGACTGGGATTAGGGTTGGGGGACTGAGTGTAGTGGGACTGAAATTAGGGTTAGGGTTGCAGGATTGGGAGTAGTGGGACTGGGATTAAGGTTAGGATTAGGGGATTGGGAGTAGTGGGACTGGGATAGGGTTGGGGGATTGGGTGTAGTGGGACTGGGATTATAGTTGCAGGATTGGGAGTAGTGGGACTGGGATTAGGGTTGGGGGATTGGATGTAGTGGGACTGGGATTAAGGTTAGGATTTAGGGACTGGGAGTAGTGGAACTGGGATAGGGTTAGGGTTGGGGATTAGGTGTAGTGGGACTGGGATTAAGGTTAGGATTAGGGGATTGGGAGTAGTGGGAATGGGGTTAGGGTTAGGTTTCGGGCATTGGGAGTAGTGGGACTGGGATTAGGGTTGGGGGAGTTGGGTGTAGTGGGAATGGGATTAGGGTTAGGGTTGGGGGACTGGGTGTAGTGGGACTGGGATTAGGGTTGCAGGATTGGGAGTAGTGGGACTGGGATTAAGGTTAGGATTAGGGGATTGGGAGTAGTGGGACTGGGATAGGGTTAGGGTTGGGGGATTGGGTGTAGTGGGACTGGGATTAGGGTTGCAGGACTGGGAGTAGTGGGACTGGGATTAGGGTTAGAGTTGGGGGTTGGTTGTAGTGCGACTGGGATTAGGGTTGCAGGATTGGGAGTAGTGAGACTGGGATCAGGTTAGGTTTGTGGGATTGGGAGTAGTGGGACTGGGATTAGGGTTGGGGGATTGGGTGTATTGGGACTAGGATCAGGGTTAGGGTTGGGGGATTGAGTGTAGTGGAACTGGGATCAGGGTTAGGGTTGCGGGATTGGGAGTAGTGGGCCTGGGATTAGGTTTAGGGTTGGGGATCGGGTGTAGTGGAACTGGGATCAGGGTTAGGGGTGCGGGATTGGGAGTAGTGGGACTGGGATTAGGGTTAGGGTTGAGGGATTGGGTGTAGTGGGACTGAGATCAGGGTTAGGGTTGGGGGATTGGGTGTAGTGGGACTGGGATCAGGGTTAGGGTTGAAGGATTTGGAGTAATGGGACTGGAATTAGGGTTAGGATTGGGACTGGTGGGACTTGCATTTTCACTTACGTTGTGATGCTCATCTGTGTGCAATTTCGGAACTTTCGAGGGTGCTCTCTCAAGTCTTGATAAAGCAAGATAAATTATCCTCTTGAACTGTGGGTTTGTAGGATGGGATGAACCCAATAGTGACGTTGCTGCCTCTGTTGAAGGATATGTTCCCAATAAAGTAGTACGAGCAGCAACAGCAACTCTGAAAACTCAGTCTTCTCTCTGTTCTCTCTCTTCCCCCACGAACTACCAGGAAGTAAACAGGATGTGATGTAGGGGGGATGGGGTGTTCAGCTAATGCCAGCACTTCAAAAGCGCTTGGAAAAACACCTTAAAAACTGGCATGTCATTGAGCGGTTTTGCTGTGGGATGGATGGAGCTTAATGGGGAATTCTAGTTCCCCATCAAGTCTGCCTCCCTTGTGATTGACAGTGGATTCCATAAATGCTATTCAGCCCAATAGCAGCTATATAATTGTCATCTGCCAATCACAAGCAAGGTGGAACTAATCTCTGTCTGCTTTGCAAATTCAGCCCTTGTTTGTTGGTTACTAAGGCACTGGCAGCCTGTGTCCTAGCAACTAACAAAGCAAATTTGTATAAAGTATTACAATTACCACCACCACCCCCTGATAATTCTGGCTTGTCTTTACGCCATCATAGAGTTGGCATTAATTACCAGTGTTTTCAACAGACATTCCTGCAAATAAGTGCTCAGACTTGTCCTCCCTCAGTTCAGGGATCTGTTGCAAGGTTGTCAAGCTGGTTTATTCATTCCACTGCTCTCCTTTTAATTAGTGGATTTTGCCAGATAAAATGTGATGCAACGGCATGTATAGCTAAGTTGTGTTTCTGCCTAGTAAAGACCTGAGGTGTAAAGGTTGGTCCTTTTAATCTCTCTAGGGAGTCCTTGCAATAAAAGAATATGTGCAGCCAGATTTCAGGTTTCCACATTGCTTTTTTTTATTCTTTATTTAGAAGAATCAGTATGACAGTGCAGAAGTCAAAACATTTAGGCATAACATATATAAGAAGCGAGAGACTGCATTACAATCAAAAATATCAGAATCATCATAGGTGCGCACAGGGGGTGCCCCTGGGCACACCCTAATCACTTTGTGTGGTGCCGACTCCCCCTACTGCCTTAGCTTCCCCTTCCCTCCTCTCCTCTTGGCTGCTGCTGGTGATGTTTCAGAATGGAGAGTGGGGAAAAGGGCCAGTCAATATGTCATTTACAGGTTCCTTCCTTTTCTAAGTGAACACAGTGAACACACTCACTCACTGTGTTCATTCACAAACTGAATCATAGTAAACCTATCTGATCCTCCCAGTTTTCATTATATTGCTTCTACGGGCAGGGGGGTACATGTCAAAACCCAAAACAAAGAGAGAGAGAAAGAGGGAAAGAAGAGGACAGGAAAATAAAAAAAGGGGGTAGGGAAAGGGGAAGATGGTTGAAAGAGTCCCTCCCTTGTCTCTGGGCCACATTAATGTTCTATGGGGTTCGCCAGGACTAACAGGACCCATTTATTGCAGTTGAGAACCAAGAGGTGTTTGATCCCGATAAAAAAAAGTATGGAGTCCAGATTTTCCAATATTTCTCTTCCTATTCTTTAAGTATCATAGTGAGATTCTCCATTTGCTGGATCTCTGAAATTCAGGTGAGCCATTGCGCCTTGTCAGGTGGGTTAGGGCTCTTCCACAGTACAGGAATGCAAGCCTTTGCTGCACTGAGAAGATGCTTAAGCAATTCATTTTTATATCTCTTCTTAGAAAGCGGCATGTCATGCAGAAGAAAAGCCACTGGATTTCCTCCCTGTGATTGTTTTGATCCTCTGCTCTACCATTGTCCACAACTCTTTCAGTTTGGGACACTCCCAGAAGATGTGAAGCAGGGTTCCCTCAAACTCCAGACACTTCCAGCAGGAATTCAAAACCTGGGGGAACATACAGTGAAGTGCCACAGGCGTCCGGTATAAAGTGGTAAAAAATGTATAGCCCCCTTCCTGCTATCTACTTTAGAGAGTCTTCTGTGCAAAGAGTAGGATTTGTTCTTTCTGTTTAGGAGAAAAGGTTGTGTTCAAATCTCTCTCCCTTTGTTGCAGGAATAGGAGCTCTCAAGGTGCACTAAGGGCAATCAGGGTAGCATAGAAATGTGTCAGTGAGTGTCGAGTAGGTTCACCCGCTAAGCAGGCTTGCTCAAAAAAGGAGGGCTCCCGCTCTGAGTGGTATTCCACAGACAATGAGCTAAAGTAATCGCATAACTGAAACCGAGAAAGGGCTTCTGTGATTGCCACTGTCATGGATGAGTGATTGTTTTCTGAACTACTGAAGTCAATGCTCAATTTCTGCACCATTAAGAAGGAACATTTCATTAGAAGGATAATTACAGCTAAATGGATTCCTTTCACTTTATTTGCACCAAAAAAATTACCTGACTGAGGTAATGTGGGCAAATATAATGGGAAGGAGTTTACATTGGCCAAGGAGAAATCAAAGGTATGTATTTTTTAAGGTCTAGAAACAGTGAAGCAAAGAGAGGATTTGGTGAAGAATCAGACTTGTTGATTTTCTTTTAAGGGAATTAAGAGTTTCAGCTCTCTCCCTGAGAGGGAAGATGGATGGTGGTGCCTCCTGCCTGAGAGGCACAGGTTAAAGGCTACAAGATCCATGGCCTTGTGATGTTATGTCCATAATGAACAGGAGTTGTACTAGTGGATGGGCGGTTAGCTTGAGGCCTAGTGAGCGTCCTGTCCATTGACGGTGGAGAAATGCATTTGAAACAGGTCATAACCATTTGTCAAAGTAGAAGAATAGCCAGAGCTATTTTGGCTATACTTCTCCTATGGATCACAGTAGTGCAGTTCGTTCTGCACTCCTGTGACCTGTTTTCAGCCAACAGCAGGCTAAAGCCCGCTGCCGGCTGAGGTCACTCAGCTGGTCCAGGTTTGGGGAAGATCCTGACCACCTAACAGTTACCCATAGAAACCTATGCCATCTCAGCCCGTCTGTTCTCTACTCTGCTACCGACCACCTCTATAACAAAATCTCACCCCTGTCCTGCCCCGACCTAACCACTTCTCTCTACAACACTTCACTTTCAGCCTCCTTGCACACCCTGGCCCCCTTCACTACACACAATATCAGGCTCTGACCCCTTTAACCTCGGAAAGCAGATGGCACTAGACGTCTGAAAAAACATAACTGTTTGAGAAAGATTTCAACCAATATAAATCTGCCCTCCAAAAATACAATTCTAGCCTCCTTACTGCCAAGAAGACCTATTTTATCACTCTCATTAACAACTTAACATCCCGTCCCCATCAGCTCTTCTCTACCTACAACTCTCTACTTCGTCCTCCACTGCCTCCACCCACTAACTCATTCACTGCCCAGGAGATTGCCAATGATTTAAAACAGAATTCATGAGGAGATCTCTGCTGTTCAGATACCCTCCACACTTTACACTTCATGCCCACAGGTGCAAACATTACTTCCCTCATTCAACCCCACCACTATAGACAGGATTGCTAAACTACTTGCTAGCGTACGGCTAACCACCTGCCCTCTGGATCCTGTTCCCTCGCAAATGCTACATTCACCCTCTGGCTCTATTTTACACTCTCTTACCCATATCTTCAATCTCTCCCTCAACTTCTGGCATCTTCCTGAACTCTCTAAAACATGCACTAGTCAGCTCCGTACTTAAAAAGCCCTCAATGGACCCAACCAATCTGAAAAAACCTATGCCCCATCTCCAAAACGGAACTTATAAGTTTTCCTCCTCCACGTGCCCCTTCCCCGATCTCTCTGTCAAACTCGATGGCACAACTATAAGCCCATCCCCGCATGCCAATGTCCTAGGACTGGACTCCGAACTCTCTTTTAAGTCTCACGTCCAAATCTTGACGCCTCAACCTCCGCAACAATCTCCAAACTATGCCCCTTTCTAACGAATGACACAACAAAGCTTTTAATTCACTCCCTGATCATCCCTCACCTCGACTACTGCAACTTCCTTCTCATTGGCTTACCTCTACATAGTCTACCCCCCTTCAATCCATCATGAATACGGCTGCCAGATGCATCCACCTTACCTGTCGCTCTGTGTCCGCTACTTCTCTCTGTCAATCCCTCCACTGGCTCCTGCTGACCCAACAAATTAAATTCAAAATACTAACAACTTACAAAGTGATCCACAACTTGTCCCCCAGCTACTTCACTAGCCTAGTCTCAAAATACCAACTAATCATTCTTTTCGTTACTTGCTCTCTAGCTCCCTCATCACCTCCTTCCATGATCCCTTTCAGGACTTTTTCAGAGCCTCTCCAATGCTATGGAACTCCTTACCCAATCTGTCCAATTATCTCCTGCTCTATTAGCTTTTAAACGATCCCTGAAAACCATCCTCTTCAGAAAAGCCTATCCTACCCCCACCTAACAACTGTATTTTCATTTTCTCCATCAGTTCACCCCCCACAGTTATCACCTTTTGTTTCACTTGACCCTCCCTTCTAGATAGTAAGCTCTAATGAACAGGGCCCTCTGATTCCTCCTGTATTGAATTGTATTGTATCTGTACTGTCTGCCTCCATGTTGTAAAGTGCTGCGCAAACTGTTGGTGCTATATAAATCCTGTATAATAATAATACTACTATGGTCAGGATCCACCTAGATGCCTGGATCGGCAGGTGGCTCGACCTCTCAGCATACCTCTGAAAGCCTGAGCCAGCCCCTCCCACCCCCTCTACAGCCCAGGGCTCCAGTGAGCACTGGAGGTGCAGAGCAGTGAACTGGGGACTGACAGTTACTGCTCTCTGCTCAGAACATAGGGAGAGAACTGAGCGATCAGCGGTGCTTGATTGCTCAGTTCTTGGGGTAGAGCCCCCCAAAACAACTGTAGTTGGAATCAGTGCTGCAGCCATCTAGGTGAGTATGATTTTTTGGAGGGATTCACAGTCTTCTCTTTTAACAAAGTATAAAATCCTACATGTATCCTGTAAGATGTTTATACTTTATTATGCCTGTAGTGTTTTATACTTTATTAATAAAAGGTTCTTTGGGACATGGACATGGCTTGCAATGGTCTTTGGTTTGTTTTGATATCTCATATACATAGTTTATTATATGATAACTATCTGTAGCAATCCATCCATAGTGGTTTCTTGCTGGTTTTGGTTGGATTACTACAAATACCTAGGTGTGATACCAAAAGGCACAAAAGAAAGAAAATGTATGACTTTCATATTTGCACTATATTTGTGTAGCTCAGAGTCCAGCTTTAAGAATAACTGCCTAGTCTCTGAAATGTCTCAGCACATAAAAGGTCATTCCGAAAACACAACAAATGTTTCTGTAGAAGCTAATAAAGAAAACAAAAGCTGCTCAGCTACCGAATTCATAGTTTGTAAAAAAATGATGATCACTTTCGGGAAAAGAAAACGTGTAAAGACAGCAGTAAGACGGTAAGCATTGCCCATGGAAGCACTTCATTCCACTGAACTGATCAATTATGCAAGAAAATGCTCATAACAATCAGCATAAAGAGGCATCTGACAGGGTAGACACGGCTTAGGAGTGAAGTGTGAGCAGTTTAGTGAGATCACAAAGATTACAAATAAAAATACCAACATGTATTATGTATTAGTTCATTTGGAAAAGTGATATCAAGAAAACAGTTTTGGGGGTCAAATAACATTATCAAGTAGTTATTAAGCACATTAAACTAAACCTGTAGAGAATATACCTCTGACAACTCCATAAAAAAAGTTATTTGGCTGGCTGTTGTTCAAATGGCTTTAAAGTATGTTTAGGCTCGGTTCACACTGCTGCGGTGCGAATTTTCTGCGAATTGAATACGATTGCGATGCAAGTTTTTTCAGTTCAGACACAAGTGCGATTTCTACAAGTGTTGGTGCGAATCTACTGCAAAGCTGTAGCTGGAGTTGGAGGGAGAAGCTATCACAGTGATGTGAATGGGAGATTGCGTTTTCCATCCGTGTTCTATTGTAGTCTATGGAGCTGAATTCGCAACGCACAGCACCACACACGGATCAAACTCGCACAGGACCCTTTTTCTTCACGGATTAGATTCGCAACGCATCAGTGTGAACTGCACTGGTAGAACACTATGTTATTGGAGATGACTTGCGAATTAAATCTATCGCAACGCAATCTATTCGCAGTACAGTTTGCAGCAGTGTGAACCTAGCCTTAAAGTCAAAACTTTTTTGTTATCTCAATAAACTAGGGAATTGTTTCTAAAGTTTTTTTTTTTTGCTATCTCTGTCCCATTGTGGAGATTCCCATCACTATTTGTCCTATAGACTCAACTGCACATGAAAGGAAATCTCTTCAGCTAGAAAATCCCCTCAGTATAGTCCCGATTGATAGATTTGCCATTTAGGTTCTGGTGGATTTTCCTTCATTTTCAGTTGCGGTGACAAAGGTCACTAGGACAATTATAGAGTGAAATTGCCTAATGGGGTACAGACAGCAATGAAAACCCAACAAAGAATTATGATAGCCAGCACATTTGCTGACTGTCATAAACTGTATATATCTACTGTAAATCTACAGTATAGTCAAAAATATATATTTGAATTGTTTATTTTTATAAATTTACAACATACAAAGTGAGCGAACAGAAGAAAATCGAAATCAATACAATAATTGGTGTGACCACCCTTTGGTTTCAAACCAGCATCAATTCTTACACTTGCATACTTTGTACACTTGCACAAAGTCAGGGATATTGTAGGATAAGAGTCACATGTATGATTAATCATTTATACTAAGCAGGTGATAATGATCATCAATTTCATACGTAGGTTGAAATACAGTCATTAAAGCCTCGTATACATGGTTCGATGGTCGTATATAAGAGGTTGTACTAATGACCGTTGTATGCGATATCGATCATTCGTATGCGCGATTAGAACAGTCAAACATACGATGATCGTACAAGGGAGTTG
Source organism: Glandirana rugosa (assembly GCA_018402905.1). NCBI lineage: Eukaryota > Metazoa > Chordata > Amphibia > Anura > Ranidae > Glandirana > Glandirana rugosa. Next base: position 1,177,579 of record BLSH010129414.1, on the reverse strand, counting down.
TATGAGCAAACTAGAAAACTTGGTCGTACCAACAAGCGGTCATACGACCGTTGTATCGTGTGTACAGAGCAGTTGGTACAACAAGTTGAAGAGGATATGTTCAAGCGCAGTGTGAACCATGGACTAGGGATCAGATGGAGTGGTTATGCTGTGAGCATGTGATGGGAGGCATTTAGGTGGGGGCAATCACAGATGGCCAATGATGGAGCTGAATGACATTCATGAAAGTTCATTAAAAACATAAAAAATCATAAAAATCATAAAAGTCATAAAATTGTCTATGCACAAAGATCCTGGGTGCTCTTGTGGGTGACTGTCCTGCCAAGGGCTGCAAATGTGGGAAGCAAACCAAACTTCTGTGTGAAAGGAAACAAGAAAAAAACAAATGCGCCTCTAAGAGTAACAGTAAAAACCAGGATTTTATTAAATAACAAGTGACTACTCACAGAAGTAGTAGGGTGCTGCGCTTTGCAGTGTCAGCCACTGCTGGCTTCTTTGCTGGAGTCCTGTGGTGGTTCTGCTGGGCTGGGGTGGTGGGGAGTGCGGGTTCAGCTGTACTGGTGGAGGAGGGTTTACGGGGCTGAAGAAGGGGTACAGCCCCGTAAACGCACTGGCACCGGTCGGATCGGATTGCTGCGGACCACTGTCTCCTAAAGAAGGTCTCCTCGGGACTCACCGAAGGACCCTCCTCCACCAGTACAGCTGAACCCGCACTCCCCACCACCCCAGCCCAGCAGGACCACCACAGGACTCCAGCAAAGAAGCCAGCAGTGGCTGACACTGCAAAGCGCAGCACCCTACTACTTCTGTGAGTAGTCACTTGTTATTTAATAAAATCCTGGTTTTTACTGTTACTCTTAGAGGCGCATTTGTTTTTTTCTTGGTACAACAAGTTGTATTGTGCAAAACACGCATGCTCCGAAGTCAGGAACGGCCGGATGCTAATTACATGCACCTGAACGTTCTTTCTGTGGTCGTACGATCGTGTAGCGCAGTCAGTATGCTAGATACAACAGCCAACATACGATTTGCGGCGATGGTACGTACGATCGTCGTCCCGTGTGTACAAGGCTTAACTGAACCAGAAAAAGCTGGGTAGGATGCTTAAAAATGAGTGAGGGACAGCCAAACTCTGCTACTTAGGTGAGGTTGTGGAAGACAATTCCATGTCCATGGTCTCTCCCAGGCAAAGATTGCAAAGCAGACTGGGGTTTCAAGATTTGTTGTTTAAGTTTTTTTGAAGAAGCATAAACAAATGGCCAATGTTGAGGACCGTAGACACAGTGGTCAGCCAAGGAAACAAGACAGCAGATGAAAGACACATCATGCTTACTTCCCTTTAGCATCGGAAGATGTCAAGCAGTGCCATCAGTACACAACTGGCGGAAACCAGTGGGGCCCAGGTACACCCATTTACTGTCTGGAGACGTCTGGGCAGAACTGGTAGAAGAACTGCGGCCAAAAAGCCATGTACCTCCGACAATTGTGCACAAAAACATAGGAACCGGTGTGCAGAAAAATGGCTGCAGATCCTCTGGACTGATGAATCAAAATTTGAAATATTCGGCTGTAGAAGGAGGCAGTTTGTTCACCAAAGGACTGGAGAGTGGTGCAATAATGAGTGTCTGCAGACAACAGTAAAGCATGGTTGAGGTTCCTTGCAAATCTGGGGCTGCATTTCTGCAAATGGAGTTGGAGATTTGATCAGGGTCAATTGTGTCCTCAAAGCTGAGAAATACAGGCAGATACTTATCCATCATGAAAACATAAAACGCAGCGCCACCTAATAATGATAGTGCCAAAATAACATATTATATAAATGTGATTTCACATTCCAAAATAATCAAAAAACAATCAAAAACAGAAAAGTCCATATATAAAGTGCTCCGTGCTCAATCAATTATTTATGAGTATTCACTTATGTAGCAGCAGCCTCTTATACACACATTGGTCCCTGGATTGATCTCTCTTCAGGGATCATCTGGTGTATTATTATCATTCATTATCCACAAGCGCAGATTTTGTTAGCACATATAATACTTATCCATCATGCCATACCATCAGGGAGGAGTTTGATTGGCCCCAAATTTATTTTTAAGCAGAACAATGATCCCAAACATACAGCCAATGTCATTGAGACCTATCTACATTGTACAGAAGAACAAAGAGTCCTGGCGTTTATAGTTTTGCCCCCAAATAGTCTTGATCTCAACATCATCAAATCTGTCTGGGATTAAATGAAGATCCGCTCCAACATGATTGAAACAACCTACCTGGCCGAGTTCCTTCAAAAACTGTGTGTAATTGTACCTAAAAGAATTGATGCTGTTTTGAAGACAAAGGGTGATCACACCAATTATTGATTTGATTTGGATTTCTCTTCTGTTTATTTACTTTTTTTTACTCATCTTGTTAATTGATAGAAATAAACGATTACCACTATTTCTGAATGCTTTCTTAATTTACAGCATTTTTTTACACCTGCCTAAAACTTTTGCACAGTGATATATATATATATATATATATATATATATATATATATATATTTATATTTACAGTATATAGCTCAGCAGAAGCAGTGTGCTTGGAGGCATAAGGAACATGCCACTGTTATTGTAATTGCAGGTTGAGCTACTATGCGAACAACATTTTTTTCAACAAATAAGTAAAAGGCTAACCTTGGATACATGAAAATGAGCCTAAAAGCCTAAAGCTTCTCCTGTTTGCCTAAAAGGAGTATGAAAAGTGTTTATTTCATTTTTACCCATGTAAAAAAAATACATGCAAGCAAAATTAGCATTCCTCTTAAGATCTTATGACCTTTATCGATGCTGTTACCTACATAATTGTTTCTTCCCACTAAACTCTCTTTCTTGTTCAAGTTGTGAATGTTGATTGAACATTTTTTAAACAACATTATTTAAACAATATGGAAAAATCAATTAACGTTCCACAGGCTGCTTTTCTTTTTTACTCTGCTGGTGATTTTTATACTTTTTACTATACAGAATAGTAATGAACCTAGCTAGCATAACCGAATTTACATGATAAGAAGCATAAAAATTGGAATTCTGGCAAACAGTATCAATAACTTAGGGCTGTATTTAAATTAATAAAACATTGCATGTTGTAATTACACAATTCATTTCTACCATATTTTATATTTAAATGTAAAATGATTAGCATATTACTAAAAATAAATTCCTTCTTCAAGGTCTGCAGTCTGGAGAAAACAGTATAAAAATCAAACGAATGTCTATAGTTCTTAAAGCGGAGTTTCAGCCTGCTTAAAAAATAAATAAAAGTCAGCAGCTACAAATACTGCAGCTGCTAACTTTTAATATAAGGACACTTACCTTTCCAGGGTTCCCGCAATGTCGGCACCCCAAGCGGATCCATCAGCTTCGGGTGCAGGCGCCGGCATTGCTAGTAAGGCTGCATTTACACAGGGGCGATCCGACTTCAGGCATGACTTTGCTAGGCAACTTGGAGGCAACTTGCAGGCAACTTGCAGGCAACTTGGAGGCAACTTGGAGGCAACTTGCAGGCAACTTCAAGCTTGACTATGCCAGGCGACTTTGCCTGTGGCCAATCAGAGCGGGGAGGGAGGTGGTTGCCCTGGATAAATTCTTTTCTTTTAGTCGCTTCCATGTAGATGGGGGATCCGACTTGGAGGCGACTTCTATTGAATCCTATGGGCACAAGTCGGATAGAAGTCGCCTAGAAGTAGTACAGGAACCTTTTCAGAAGTCGCCTTGAAGTCGGAGCGACTTCAGTCGCGTATATTAAGACGGCTCCCATTCATTTCAATGGGATTTCAGATGTCAAGCGACTTGGGGCGACTTGAGGCAACTCAAGTCGGATCGCAAGTCGCCCCTATGTGAATGGGCACTTAGGGAAACCCGCAGTGAAGCCATCAGGCTTCACAGTCAGATTCCTAATGCGCACGCACAAGTTGCTCTGTGTTTTCTGGGACACACACAGCAGGGGGAAGAGGAGGGCCCGAAATGACAAAACTTGCCATGGTGAGGTAGGATGGAAGTTCAGCTGAAATTTAACACAAAAGGTAGCAAAAAGACTAAAAAAAACAAATATTCTAAAACGAGGCGGTGTGTGGACTCTATTGTTTAACCACTTGCCGACCGCCGATCGGCATCTGACGGCGACAGAGTGGCTTTGTAAGGCAAAACGCCGTCATACGACGGCGGCTGCCAGATTGCGCACAGTGAGCGTGCGCGCGCCGCTGGAGGCGCGCCCGCGCGCTCACTGTGTCCGGGGAGGGCCAGGGAGCGGGTGCAGCGGATTCGATCTCCGCCGGCCACCCGCGATGCCCTCCCCAGAGTGAAAGAACGGAGGTCCGTGTAAGTAAACATGGACCTCCGTTCTGTGAGAGGGGGAAGGACTGTGATCACAGCCTTCCTTTACATGGAAGCTGTGATTACTTCCGTTCCCCAGCTAGGGCAGCCCACACACAGTTAGAACATGCCCAGGGAACATAGTTAACCCTTAGAGCGCCCCCTGCAGGTTAACCCCTTCACTGCCAATGGCATTTACACAGTAATCAGTGCATTTTTATAGCACTGATCGCTGTATAAATGCCAATGGTTCCAAAAAAGTGTCAAAATGTTCCGACATGTCCGCCCCAATATCGCAGTACCGCTAAAAATCGCAGATCGCCACCATTACTAGTAAAAAATAAAAAAAAATAAAAACCCCAGAAATGAATTCTCATCATCCGTAAACGCGACCACTTTTATGCAAACCAATCAATAAACGCTGATTGCGATTTTTTTAATCACAAATATGAGGAAGAATATAAATCGGGCAAATGTTAAATAATAAATAATGTTTAATGTTTTTTTTATATTTTTTTTTTGGATTTGGATTTTAGCAAAAAGTAAGAAATTTGGGTTTTTTTTGCAAAATTGTCGCTCTTCTTTTGTTTATAGCGGCGATCAGAAATGACGCAGCGGTGATCAAATACCACCAAAAGAAAGCTCTATTCGTGGGAAAAAAAGACGCAAATTTCGTTTGGATACAACGTCGCACGACCGCGCAGTTTTCAGTTAAAGCGACGCAGTGCCGAATCGCAAAAAGGGCTCTGGTCCTAAAGTGTGAAATCCTTCCGGGGCTGAAGTGGTTAAGACCTTGTTGCATTTTAGTCTGGAACTCTGCTTTAAGTAAAAACTAACCTATAGGCTTCATGCACTCAGGACGTTTAAAAAAGTCTTAAAAACATAGCTTATCAGTGATTTTTACAGCATTTATTAGCTTTACATTACCAGCGTTTTTTCCCCTCAATTGATCTAAAATGTCCAAAAACTTTGGGGACCGGCATTTAGCCACGGTTTTTTTTTTTGAGCATTTTTGAGTGTTTGAGCATTTTTACAGCTGAAAAACGTCTCTCAGAACCCACTGGTCTTGGGGTTTTTTTACAGCTCAAAAACGCCACAGCCCAATACAGCTGATAACAGCCTATGTGTGCATGAACACATAGGATAGCATGATGGAGAGTTTATTGGCTGTAGAAAAAAAACGTCTGCAGCTTAAAACAGCTAAAAACAGCTAAAAACAGCTGCTGTAAAACAGTCAAAAAAACATCCTGTGTGCATGAGGCCTTAAAGGCGAACACTGACTACATCAGCTCTTGGTAATCTGGAATGTAACTGTGATTACTTTATGTATGAGGATCACAGAGGGTGGTCAGGGTGGTCCGAATAAACCAGTCTACAAAGTGGACTTGTAAAGCGTTCCTTAATAGTCCCTTAATCACTTGCTTACTGGGCACTTAAACCCCCCTCCTGCCCAGACCAATTTTCAGCTTTCAGCGCTCTCACACTTTGATTGACAATTACTCAGTCATGCAACATTGTACCCATATAAAATTTGCATGCTTTTTTTCACACAAATAGAGCTTTCTTTTGGTGGTATTTAATCACCGCTGGGTTTTTTATTTTTTGTGCTATAATTTAAAAAAGACCGAAAATTTTGAAAAAAAAACGAACTTTTCTTTGTTTTTGTTATAAAATTTTGCAAATTAATAATTTATCTTCATAAATTTTGGCCAAAATGTATAATGTTACATATCTTTGGTAAAAATAACCCAAATTAGTTTATATTATTTGGTCTGTGTGAAAGTTTTAGCCTGCATTCACATAGGGGCGACCCGACTTCGGCGCGACTTTGCTAGGCGTTTTCAGCGCAACTTTCAGTGCGACTTTCAGCGTGACTTCAAGGACCTGAGGCGACTTTACAACAGGACTTTTGCCAGGCAACTTTGCCTTGACCAATCAGAGAAGGGAGGGAGGGGGCTGCCTAAAAATAAATTCTATTCTTTTAACTGTAAAGTCGCTTTCATGTAGATGGGGATCCGACTTGGAGGTGGCTTCTATTGAATCCTATGGGCACAAGTCGGATAGAAGTCACCTAGAAGTAGTACAGGAACCTTTTCAGAAGTTGCCTTGAAGTCAATGCGACTTCAGTCATGTATATTAAGACAGCTCCCATTCATTTCAATGGGATTTCAAATGGCAAGCGACTTGGGGCGACTTGAGGCAACTCAAGTCGGATCGCAAGTCTCCCCTGTGTGAACGGGCACAGAGAGTCTACAAACTATGGTGCAAATCACTGAAAATTGATCACACTTGATGTACTGAACAGCTCATTTCTTGAGACCCTAACAAGCCAGCAAATTACAAATATCCCCCAAATGACATTTAGGCAAAAAGGCATCTAGTAAGTGGCATAGTGAGTTTTATGAAGTTGTCATTTTTTCCCACAATTTTTTGCAAAATGAAGATTTTTTTTTTTCAACAAAATTGTCATTGTAACAGGTTATTTCTCTCACATGACATATGCATACCTCAAATTACACCCCAAAACACATTCTACTACTCCTCTTGAGTATGGTGATACCACATATGTGGGACATTTTTACAGCCTGGCCACATAGATAGGCCCAACATTGAACTAACACCTTCAGGCGTTTTAGAAGCATAAATTACACATCTCATTTCTCAACCACCTATTAAAATTCTGAAGGCCCTGGAGCACCAGAACAGTGGAAACGCACACAAAATGACCCCATTTTGGAAAGCTAACACCCCAACGTATAATCTATGAGGCATAATGAGTCTTTTGAACGGTTCATTTTTTTCCAGAAGTTTTTGGAAAATGTGGGAAAAAAATGAAAACGCATTTTTTTACACAAAGTTGTAAATTTATAAGGTATTTCCAACACATAGCATGTACAAAGGAAAAATGACACCCCAAAATACATTCTGCTATTCCTCCTGAGTATGGCGATACCACATGTGTGAGACTTTTACACAGCCTGGCCACATACAGAGGCCCAACATTGAACTAGCACCTTCAGGCGTTTTAGAAGCATAAATTACACATCTCATTTCTCGACCACCTATTACAATTCTGAAGGCCCTGGAGCACCAGGACAATGGAAACATCCACAAAATGACCCCATTTTGGAAAGCTAACACCCCAAAATATAATCTATGAGGCATGAGTCTTTTGAACAGTTCATTTTTTTCCAGAAGTTTTTGGAAAATGTGGGAAAGAAATGAAAACGCTTTCTTTTTTACACAAAGTTGCCCATTTATAAGGTATTTCCAACACATAGCATGTACAAAAGAAAAATTACACCCCAAAATACATTTTGCTACACCTCCTGTGTGAGACTTTTACACAGCCTGGCCACATACAGAGGCCCAACATGCAAGGAAGACCGTCAGGTGTTCTAAGGACACATAGCATTACAAATACCAAGAATTACACCCCAAAATACATTCTCCTGAGTAAAGGGTAAACAAAAGATTACCTGTGGTTTTAGTATTGCAGCTGTCCACACAGTGATAGCACTGGTCCAGGCCGCAGGCAGGGAGTTGGTCAGCTACAGCGAACACAATTGTCCAGGCAACCAACAGCGAATGCAATTGTCCAGGCAACAGGCAGGAAAACTGTCCATAGTACAGGCAGGGATATTGTCCATATACAGTCCAGGGTCAGTGCAGGCAGAGATATTGTCAACAGTGCCAAAATATTGGTCCTGGTAGTAGGACAGTGAATGCAATTGTCCAGGCAACAGGCAGGAATACTGTCCATAGTACAGGCAGGGATACTGTCTATATACAGTATATGCATTCCACGATCAGTGCAGGCAGAGATAGTGTCAACAGTGCCAAAATATTGGTCCTGGTAGTATGACAGCGAACACAATTGTCCAGGCAACAGGCATGAATACTGTCCATAGTCTATATACAGTCCAAGGTCAGTGCAGACAGAGATATTGTCAACAGTGCCATAATATTGGTCCTAGTAGCAGGCAGAAACATGGTCCATAGTCCAGGTAGCAGCAGAGGTGTGGTCAGTTCATGCGGTAGGCATGATGATATGTGGCACTGGTGATATGTGGCACTGACAGGTGACAATATGATGGGCACAGTTTTAGGCAAAGTAGTGTGGTTTGATAACTCACAGCAGCACGGATTGCTCAATCTCTCCTCACACAGCGGTGCCTGTGTGAGGAGAGAAGGCAGGCAACAAGAGATAATCTCATATGTTTACATTTGAGATCATCTCTCATTGGACCCGTCGATCACGTGGTAAATGGCCACCGTGATTGTCCATTTACCACGATCTGTGATTGGCTGTGTCCGCGATCGCGGGTGGGGGGCGAGCAAAGGGGACGATGTCCATGGACATCTTCCCGGAAATTCAGATCCGCGCTGGAGCCGTACTTCGGCAATAGCGTGGATCTGAAGGGCTTAAATATCCTTAATACTGTAGCTATATAATGACATGTCCACTTTAGTTTTATTTTTTTATTATTACTATTCTTAAAATATTTTTTACCTGACTGATCTACTAAAGCAAATTAATGAGTGATGGGAAAGGCAGAGGGAAAGTAACAATCGTGGCTGAACAATATAGTTTCTAGAACCTATACAAACATAATTGTTATTTTATAGAAATGTGCACTTTAAGATAAGCTTCACACATTATTGGGTCCTGCTAGGCCTTTAATTAATTTCTTTGTACCCAGCACTAATGCATGAATCAAGCATTTCCTTGGTGCAACACTTTTTGCTCTTCTCTAATCTACAGTCTTCAATCTTAATAGCTTGACTCCTTCCTTGGAAGATTTACCCTGTGAAAACGTCTTTCTTGGTGTGTACTCGTACAGCACTGGAGACGCACTGACATCCCACTTTATCTTATTTTCTTGAGAATGAGATTATTTTGCTTGTAGGAATCCTTCGGTTAGAGTGGAAAGCAGACACAAGCCCTATTAATTTCAGACAGAGCAGAAAAAGAATTTATATACAGAAGTAGAAGTAGACAAACACATGGACAAATAGAAATCAGGCCTATGTATTGAAGCAGAAACATTGAAAATAATGCGGAAACAGGGTATGGTACAGGTATATGACCGTTTAAAGAGGCACTGTTAATCAGAGCATAAAAACTCAACCGCTATCACTTGTGTAATCCCCACCATGCTCCCTCATCCAGTGTCACCTTACCTCCACCATCCAGTGACAATGATCAGGCCTGAAAATTGTCTGTTAGGCCTAAACTCTGCATCATGCTCATGTTCCTCTATACTCAGAAGCATTTTTTGTACTGGCTGCAACAAATGAATGAGTGGCAGTTGATATATGGAGGGGTTGCTACAATGTGGGCTTTACACAGAGATTGTTGGTGTCACATGAAGACAGAGGGATCTATTTCTTAGTGAATGTGGTGAAGCTTCACTTTGCTAATAATACCCAATCAGGTGCAAGGACAATAAAAAAAAACAGCAATTTTGCTTGCTCATTATTTGATCATGGAAATCAGTGGAGCTTCACCACATTTACTAAGCTCTGAGGAAAATGAGTGCAACTGCATTTGCAAAGTGCACAGTCTATGTGCTTTTAGTAAATCGAGCAAAAAGAAAGTCTGTGAAGAAGAGGAGGAAGAAGGTACTTGCACTTGAGAAGGTGGAGGAGTATGGCAAGTATGAAGCGATTTCTGAGGTGGAGGGTGGGGGTTCTTCGAGTGAGGAGTCAGTGAAATCTATGGAAGAGGAATCACAAAGGATAAGCATGCAACGTCTCTGAGTAGGAAGGGGTAAGCAGGCTAAGAAACATATATCTCAATCATTCTTACAGCAGTTAACCTCCCTGGCGGGGTGGAATTTCAGTACCATTAGCGGTAACCACGAGCCACACTCGGGATTGCATCGCTGGATCCGAGGCAGCGCTACTCACCTTGTCCCCTGGATCCAGCGATGTCCCCCGCTGTGTCTGCGGGCTGTGTCCTCTGGCCGATGCCTCTGTGTGCCGGGCTCCTTTCCCTGCACGCTCCGCGGCAAATTCAAAAAGTGAAACACACAGTAAACATACAGTACACTGTAATCTGTAAGATTACATTGCTGTATGAAATCATTTCGCATCCCTTTTGTCCCTAGTGGTTTGCCCAGTGCCCTGCATGCACTTTTATATTATATATGTCATTCTTTCTACCTGGAAACTTGAGAATGTCCATGGCAACTAAAAAGTGTCCCTTTACGTCAAAAGTCGTTTTTGATCAGCTAGAAAACACAGATAGTAAATAAGAATCACTTGCAGAATTGAGTGATACTGATTTTTGGGGAAATTTATCATCAGACACTGAAAGTGACGACAGCGACAATTTTGCAACTGAGCAAATTTCAGTGTTTTTGGTTTGATTACATTATTGAATACATTTTATTACTATTACGTTATTATTTTTGATAATTATTTTTAGTTATTTATTATATTATAATTTATGATTTCATGTTTCAAACTTTATCATACCCGGGATGTCTACTAGACTCTGGTTTGGACAGATTTAAGTGAGTTATTCCTAAGAATTACAGGCCTACAATATAAAATGCCAAATTTCCATGAAAAATAATCGTACCGCTTTCAGCACCAAAAATCTGAAATAATCATACCGCCAGGGAGGTTAATGCTCTATTTACGGGGTGACCATTAATGTCAGCATAAAATCAGTAAGTGCTCATTATATGGATTATCTTTGCTCATCAGGTTTGATGCTGATGTTTTGTTTTTGCTAGAGACCTGGTTGCATAGTTTGGCTTATGTACATCTAGTGAAGAAGGAATAGAGGTGAGGCCTTACAGTGGACGTGTGCTACTTTTATCCAGTAAGGTAGCCAGTCGATGGATTATTGGGGTAGAAATAGGGAGAAGCATGGTCTTAGACATCTCTATGGGGGGGGGGGGGGCAGAACCTGTGCCTGATCAACATCTATGGCCCCTGGACAAAGTGGGACAGTAAATGCCTCTTTATGAAGATCCTGCTATTTTATGCTCAGCAAGTTGTTTTCAGTGGTGACTTCAACAACATCAGCAGGACAAAGGACAGGAAAGGTACCCAAGGCAGGCTGGACGGACATGGTGTTTTTTTTAAATGCAATAGCTAGAGAAGCAGGCCTGGTTAATGTGCATATTCATTGCTGCCCAGAAGACACAAGATTCATTTTTCAGTGAGGTAGATGGCAGAATAGAATGGATAGATAGAAGGGAAACTCTGCCTTCTCAGTACCAGTAAATCAGGCAGTGGAATTTTTAGCACTGATACTCCACCTAGAAGGAATGGTACCTAGAAGCTGAATTTGGTGCTCCTGTAGGAGGAGAAGGCTAGTCAATCCTTTGAGGATATTTTTGTGCACAGGTATCAAACCATGGACTTTTGCAGCAGCAAGTCAGGGTGGTAGGAGCTTACGATGTGAAGGATTGTGGGTTTTTCAAAGCCATGAAATAACCTCTTTTAGGATAGTTCAAAGGAGACGTCTGTAACCATCCACTATATGAATAGTTCGACAAATAAGGTGAGATATCGAAACTTTTTGGGTGTTAGGAAGTGTAGCATTCGAGGATGGTGGGACTGAACGACGACGTTTTCAGGTACCAAACTATGGACACGTGTTTTTATAGGAGTTTCCTAACTGATCGGAAGAGGAGGATGTCCTCGTGGTTTAAGTCGAAGATCCATGGTAAGGAAGATCCACCTCATAGTCACGATTTTTAAGGTGACGGACTAAATGACCATGACTCTTCCGTCTCAAAGGGAAGATAGATAGGTAAGATAAGAC